>OOFE01050640.1:1892-12506 GCA_900323365.1 Monocentris japonica | reverse complement strand
CACTCCATTCTCCCGCTCTCAGTTTCTCTTTCCCTTCTCTGTCACATGGAGCCTGTCGCGCCTGTCTCTGTCAGCTGGACACACACAAACACACACACACACACTGCACTGGCTGCTCACTTCTTCTGTACATTATATGGTTCTTTTTTTCTCTTCGCTTTGTACTGAAACAAAGGGTGATGTCTTGTGGATCTGGTGTATTGGTGTATTGTATGTAATGTATTGTGTGTATGTATGCATTGTGTGTGTGTGTGTGTGTATTGTGCGTTTGAATTGTATGTGTACTGTAGCGTATCAACACATAGGAACATAGAGGGAGATGGTACAAACCTCAGTGAATTTAATGTATGTAAGAAGAGTTTCATTGAAGTTTCTGGGAGATTGTTGGTCAACGTAGCTGTTAAGTGAAGAGAACATAATCATCCATGTGCCCCCAGTAGATAGTAGGCTCCATGCTAACACTTTAGCGTACACGATGTTGAGTGATAGTAGGCTCCATGCTAACACTTTAGCGTACACGATGTTGAGTGATAGTAGGCTCCATGCTAACACTTTAGCGTACACTATGTTGAGTGATAGTAGGCTCCATGCTAACACTTTAGCATACACTATGTTGAGTGATAGTAGACTCCATGCTAACACTTTAGCATACACTATGTTGAGTTAGAGTAGGCCGGATAAATCCAATGAGCATCCAAAAAGTACATTTATCACAAAAAAATAATATTCTTTTGTTAAAATAATATTATTTGACACCGAGTTTGGACTGGTTTCACACACATTATTGACCATGGGGCGTTGCCCTAAACCTATTTATGCTAACTGCTACCTATGCTACCTATGCTACCTATTTATGCTAACTGCATTTCGTTGTCTCAGTACTTGTACTCTGTGCAATGACAATAAAGTTGAATCTAATCTAATCTAATTTATTTTATTTTCTGCCACTGGTATGCACTAACTTGTATATCTTTTTGGTATTTTTATATAACCTTTATAGTCTTGATTTTCTGAAGCTTGTATATTGTATAGTGCTGTGTGCTTCTTTTCTTGTTACTTTGTACACCCCCTGCTGCATAACTGCAAATCCCCCTCGAGGACAATAAAGAGCTATCTCATCTTATCTTATCTTATCTTATTTCTTATGGAACTTTTTAGTCTGAGTAGGAAAAGAGAAAAGAAAAACATAAAATTAACAGCTGCATGATTTTTCTGCAAAAACACCATTATGGAGTCGTATCAGTTGCACAACAGCTGCTAAATATATCATTCATTGCTCAATGTGCTCTGTGATTAATCTAACTACAGCCTGGAAACTAAACACACACACACACATGCACACATTTCTGCTCCATGCTAACATGTGGCTTCCTAATGGAGAAATGGATGACCTCTGACCCAATGCGATCAGAGCCCATTAATACTGCCTGCTAACTGCCTCTGTGTATGTGTGTGTGTGTGTACATGTGTGGTGGGGGTAATTCTAATGATCATAGTAACACGTAGCACGTAGCACGTTGTCTGAGAACACAGCTCACAAAAACACTCACACACACACACAACGCAAGTCAATCACATTCACGCCAGTACTCTTAACAAGAACAAGAAATCAGTATAAAAAAGAGGAAGTAACTCTTTCTCTGTAAATCATCATGTTCATCATCATCTCTTTCACTCTCTTACAGTGACCCTTAACAGCTTTAGGGTTACAATCACCAGGTTTCCCTTATGGGTGTCCAAAAGACTGGACGGTGTGTGTGCATGTGTGTGTGTGCGTGACCAATTTAGCCCCTCCCACCGCAGCATAAGGTGACAAAGCCAATCATATCCGGTGACAGCCCGGAAACAGTCCAATTGATCCAACGATGGGTTAACCATGATCAATAGCCTACTGACAGCTAGCCAGAGGGGCTACCTGCAAACAGACACTCACACTCACACACATGCATGCACACACAGCCCTTGCACTAGAAAAGCCCTGCAGGGTTAATGCAGCTAGGAGGAAAGATGCCCTTTGTTAACAGATTTACGTTGTTCAGCTTCATAATAAAAGCCTTTTGTTGCAGTCACTCCTCACCTGTCTGCCAGCCAGTCATTCAACTGTAGGAAGACACTCGCCACACTGACAGATGGGATATATGGTGGGAACGGCCCTTTAGGCATCCGGTTTTGGTTACAGAGACAGGCGGGTCGTAACAGAGCTGGCAGATCAGATGAAAACTCATAACTCTGTTCAAAGACTCGGAGACGTAAGGTGTCTTTTCAAACCGATTTCTAGTTTATGGCTCAGTTAGCGAGTCAGAATCAGTCACAGATGATTTGACATTTCCCTCCCTTACTGTGTCATAGCATATCACTGTTGTCAGACTAAGTTGTCAGTAAGTTTGTCAGGAACGAAGACTGTTTATTTCCTCAGTTACATGTTTTTGATCATACAATAAGGCTTTTGACAGGTTTCAAGCGGCAAATGCTCAGGAAGCTACCTCGGCCTATAAATGACCATGCAAGCTTTCAATTTATGGAGAAAAAAAAACACCAAAATGTGCTTTTTTTTTTCTTCACCAGCAGCTCAGGGGGAGATTGAGTCGTTGTAGCAAGCAACACAGTAATACAATACAGCAAAGAAAAATAGGATATAAATAAGAATAGAGCAAACTATTTAAAGATGAAAAGACATGAATAACAGCAAGTATGTATGGTGTGCAAAAAAACAGCAGCACATACAGAGACAGAAAATATGTACAATATGAAAATGTACTAAAAAATGAAATGTTTCAGCTTACCAATGGATGAGAAATATGAAAAAAATCAAGCTATATGCTCTAAAAAAAAGATGAGAATACGAGAAAACAAACGGGAATTTGCAGCTTGTATACATGTATACATTTCGGTTTGTCGAGTTGTAAATAAACTTAGAGAGAGAGAGTGAGAGAGAACAAAAAGACATTGTATTGACCCTCCAGTAGCAAAGTGGAACAGATTTGCTGCACTCAACACAAGGTGATAAATCTGGCCAGGGACGGACGGAGTTAACCATTAACCCGGGAGTTGTAATGGGCTCATTTCCTCTGCAAAACGGCAGCATCTGCTTCTTCCTGCGTGGCCAGCGGCAGTCTGGAGGCCACGCTGACGCAAGGGCTTCTCTCTGTAGACCCACCACATCTAGACATAACCCAGTGTTCACTGACTGGTTGACTACGCGGGTAACTACAGCACTCACTGACAAAATACCCCTGGAATGCACTGAACATCACAGACGGGCGATGCCTAACCACGCAAGAGGATCCGAGGGTGGAATTTTCCTCTGAGAGACAAGACTGGAGACATACTGTAGATAGATCAAAGATGATGGGAAACAAAACAAAATGTAAAGAAGAACTGGTTGATGAATCAACTTTATTTGGCACTAACACATGCAGTGAATTTCTTTCTTTGCATCCTACCTCTGACTAGATACACACACATCACCCCACACACATGCACTTTTCTTGTCAGAGGACAGCGCAGGCAGCAGCCACCGGACAGCGCGCCTGGAGCAGTTGGGGGTTAAGTGCCTTGCTCAAGGGCACTTTGGTAGTGTTGGTGGGCACTGTAGCTGTGGTACCAGTCATTTTTCAATCACCAGCTCACAGCTGGAATGTGCCCTCCTGGTGGTGCTGAGGAACAAACCAGTGACCCTCTGGTGATGAGTTGGTCTCTCTAACCGCTAGGCCAACCTGCCGCCCAAGCGGGCCAGCAGAAAATACGCACAGGAGAAGACAGTAGAGTTCTGATCATCGCTGAGGGAATGCATGTTCATTATCAATGGGACAAATGAACCAACAAAGTCGCAGTAAACCACAGATGAAAAGGAGGAGGTGGGGGTTTCTTCAACTAAGTTTTTGTCCTTATCACAACTGAAAAGGCCATGTGTCAGTTCTGCCCTCGATGTAGATGCATGGCCTAATGTTGCAGCGCTGCAGGGCACACACAGTGTTGCACGGCTATCGCAAGCAGATGACGATGACGTTTGAAGATGACAAAGTCGGGATTACGGGCGTCGCTGAGTGTCAATGCGTTTAAAATATATAAAACCAGGTAGCTGAGGCAAATAAGACCAACATTTGGGGAACACATGAAGCAGAACGGGGGAGGAATGAAATTAGGGCTCTGCATGTAACATTTTAGGGGACGGGTAAAAGAAAAAGAGAGAGAACGGGTTTGAGAGCAGGACAAAACAGAGAAAGCAAAAGTCAAGCGATAGAGAGAAATTGGAAATTGGAAAGCAGCCCTAAAACTTTCATTATCCTGATAACGTCGGTCTGACTAGCAGCTTCGACCAACTCGGACGGTTTGTCTCTGAGGATCAGATCTGCTGAGCGTATTTTAATCTTTGCAGTGGAGCGGCTAAAATATCCTCAGTGTGCGCCAACTGAGCAACGCCATGACCTTTATCTACCATCCTGTTCTCCGCACCACTACTGTCTCTCTCCGCTCTAGGGTTACACCGATATATGGGGCCGATATTGGGCTTCTATCAAAAATCAGTCAGTGTCGTCTGCCTCTCATATGATGGATATGAAGCAGTTTGATTTGATTGATTACAATATCACTGAATTGATAGGAGTGGTGGTAGTAGTAGTAGTAGTAGTAGTGGTAGTAGTAGTAGTAGTAGTAGTAGTAACAGTGGCAGTAGTAATAGCATTAGTAAGAGTAGTAGTAGCAGCATAAAAAGCAGTAGCATTAGTAGTAGTAGTAGTAGTAGTAGCAGTAGTAGTCGTAGTATGTAGCAGCAGTAGTAGTAGTAGTAGTAGTAGTAGTAGTAGTAGCATTAGTAGTAGTTTTAGCAGTAGTAGTTGTAATAGTAGTAGTAGTGGTAGCATAAGAAGTAGTAGCATTAGTAGTAGTAGCAGTAGTAATAGTAGTAGTAGTAGTAAGAGTAGTATTAGCATTAGCATTAGCATTAGCATTAACATTAGTAGTAGTAGCATAAGAAGTAGTAGTAGTAGTAGTAGTATTAGCATTAGCATTAGCATTAGCATTAGTAGCATTAGATTAGAACAAAGCTGAATGAAAGCAGAGCCAAAACTTAGCAAAGCCATCAAAACCACAACAGGAGGGTCAAATAAAGTCTGTAAAGTCTAAAATAAGCCTGGATCTATAGGGACAGCTAGAAAGGGTCTCTCAAAGTAGTAGTAGTGGCAGTAGTAGTTGTTGTAGTATTATCCTGGGTTTCAGTGGAGAGTTTTAGTGTCCCATGATGGTCTAAATGCTGTTTCAGAGACTTTCCCACCCTGACAAGAATACTATTCTGGGGCAAACACTGAATACTTGCCATTTTATTTATTTTTTTGGGTCAAATGTGAAGAGATCAGCCAAAAATATCAAGTATCAGCAGCTTTTAATCCAAAAATATCAGAATCAACCTTCAAACCCCATATCAGTCAAACCGTGTTCTCCTCCCCTATCTTCTTATTCATCCAAACAGCCGTCTCAGTGGAGCGAGAGCCCTGGAGCAGTACCAGACTCCAGGACGCTCCCTCCATCCCTCCATCCCTCCATCCCTCTGTTCCCTCCACCCTCCATCCATCCTCTCCACCTGGCAGTCTGCCAGACAATGCTGTCTCTCTCTCTCTTTCTCTCTCTGTCTTTCTCTCTGTCCTCTCATCCCTCCCTTCCCTCAGAGGACAGGGCTTCTGTTTGGTGTTTAAAAATAGAAGCTGCTGAAGAACCAAAGAGCGGCGGACACTTTGAAGGTATGGCTTAGGTAACCTGAGAGGAATAACAGAGGGATGGTGGGGCGGAAGGAAAAGAGAGACCTTTTTTCCCATGAAGGGTAACTGCGGCCTTGGATGATGTCATGCATCCGTACGGGGAGGAGGGCCGGGCGAGTATAGGGGTGGTGGAGAGAGAGAGAGAGATAAAGAGACAAAGAGACTGAATAGGGAATTTTAGGTGAAAGTTATGAAACACCACGTCAGAAACAAAGCCACAAGAGGAATAGGAAGAGTCTTTCAAAGAATTGATCAGTATTGGCAGTGGAGGGTTATAATGGTCATGGGCCCCTGGGCTTCACTTTTTGCAGCCTACCTTAATTTCTACCAGAGAAATAGATGGGTTCAAAAGAAACGCATTTGTACTCGACCAGCTGCATCCTGTTTGCGTTGTACATGTAGGTTAGCGGTGATCACAGTAGATGAAAAAACTGAAAAATTGGATGACAATCGCACACAGATATCAAAATTAACAAGGGCCCAAACCAGCTTTACTGTTAGGATAAAAAGTAAAAGCATGAGTGTATAGTATACATGAAACACATCTTTTCTCAGGAACTTGTTGGACGCACACAGTGCAAGCTGCTTTCATTGTACGCAAATCTACCAATGCAATAGAAAGGTTACAAATCCATAAAGATTCATAAAAACGTGCGTGTGATCATAACACGCAGAAGACCAAAACAAAGAAAACGCACGTGATATTCCAGTGTCCCAACGAATGGTCGTACAACTATGATGGAGATTTAACATGTTAAATTAATTATTGATTACAAAATAAAACAAACAAAAAAAACGTTTCCATCTCGAGCAGGATTGAAAACCTTTCCGATAAAAGCGTTGTGCCCTGCCATACAGGTTCCCTCTGTTTCCCTTCATCCCGCCAGGCTGAATCAGGCTGACTGGAGGCTGACCTGCGGTTCAGACTGCATTTGATGCCAGGTAGAGCATTACAACCCACCGTCCCGCAGTGAGATGGCCAAATCCCATGCCAGGTGAGCACACACACACACACACACACACACACAAATACACAAACACACACCATGCCAGGTGATCATGGTGAGGCCAGCAGGATTCCCTAATGCAAATTTAATTGACCTATCCTGAGCACCACCCTGGTCCTACCCATAATCCACCTGGTCTGGACGTATCCCATCGCCACTGGCTGCTCAATTTAACTGAATGGGAGCCAGGAGTGGGGAACACTGGGAAAGCAGCCATATGGCCTGCTACTAGTGTGTATATGTACTAGGGTTGGACCGATATGGCGGTTTTGAAGGCTGATAT
Organism: Monocentris japonica; assembly: GCA_900323365.1. Taxonomy (NCBI): domain Eukaryota; kingdom Metazoa; phylum Chordata; class Actinopteri; order Trachichthyiformes; family Monocentridae; genus Monocentris; species Monocentris japonica. The sequence goes on along the minus strand of OOFE01050640.1, from coordinate 5,463 downwards.
CGACACCCACATATTTAGACTCGAGCTGCTGGTACACACTATTTTGAACCAATATTCAATATGTTTACATTTGACCATTTTCATGCCAAACAATAAAAAGAAAATGATAAGTATTCAGTGTTTCCCCCAGATTTTTTTTCTTATCAGGGTGGAAAAGCCTCTTAAACAATAATAGAATAGAATAGAATAACATATTTGTGCATAATATGATCAAAAAGTTGTTTTTGTTTTTAACCGTACTGTTTAAAATATATATTCAATAGTAAATAATAAAATAAAACATATTTATACTTTTTAAACGTTCTTCTCCTGTTCTTGGGATCTGTTATGGTGCTTGTTTCTGTTGTTCTGTAGTTAGCCATGTTCGTAGAGCACTTTGGGGTTACAGTGTTGTATGAAATGTGCGACAGAAATAAAATTGGACTGGATTCGAAACATGTCATATGTAATCAATCAAACCCCATCATATCCATCCTATCAGAGGTGGACGACACCGACTGGACCAGATGTGACTTTCAATAAAAAGCAAATATATCGGTCTAACACTAGTGTGTGCCTACTGTATGTGTGTATTTATGTGTGAGCGTTAAAAGAGCGAGCAAGACAAGACTGATAAGTAAATGTGTGTGTGTGTGTGTGTGTGTGTGTGTGTGGGTGTGTGGCGGAACCACACATAGCATGTTATAACATTGGCATCTGCTGGCCAAACAGATGAACTACAGCATCATTTTACAGAAACAACACAACTTTCAGCATGACCTCAGGGTTTAGATAGAATAGATATTTCTACATCAACGTGGACATTCTTGGTGATGTTTATATCAAGGGTTTCCAAACTTTTTCATGTCCGGGACCCCCATTTGATCAGATTTTGTGCAGCACTTGTACTGTAGTTTATCAACCAATCCTGGCTCTGAGAAAGTGAAAACAAGCATGAGGCGAACCAGCGCAGGACAGGAAGATCTGACGCAGGTGTTTCAAGTGCCTGTGTGAAAAAGAGAGGTCAGGTGCATGGCCTGAAGCGGTGCAGAGAGCCCGGCGTATTTTTGCGAGCAGGCGTCCACAGCGTTCACACGCCTCTCTGCTTCCTTTCCTTGTCATTAATAAAGAGGAAGGCCTGCCAGTCAACCGCTGACACCCGACACCCGAGGGTCCTATTTCTCAATAGAGCAGCTACACACCCCGTCCTGCATCTGGATATGGGGTTTGGAGCATTTTTGAGAAAGTGCGTGTGTGTGTGTGTGTGTGTGTGTGTGTGTGTGAGACCGCTCTCATAACCATTCCTTATCAATCTGTGTGTAATCCACCAGAGCGGCTTCAGCAAACAAAGCCTGGCTCCGGGTCAACATGGACGCTGTTCTGGCTGCCCTGACATCTTTAATTCATAGCTGGGGGGGGGGGAAAAAAGCATATTCCATTCAGAAGCAGGACGTGTTGCGCTGGATCTAGATGCGTGGGTCCCAGGGCAGCACTGTGGCCCATATTCAACATGGAGGCAGAGCCCAGTCAGTGGATAACAGTCATATTAGATACATGGGTGACACTGTTTATTCACACTATACCTATGAACCTATGACGCATGTGTTCAACTCTACATCTGAATGGCATTTGGTGTAAATTCAAGGAATAGAATAGAATAGAATAGAATAGAATAGAGCGTTACTGTCACACCAGGTAATAAAGGTAATGTTTTGGCATGTACTCCAATGTTCTGCTTTTTTTTTTAATCAGGCAAGTGTATAGCATGGGGCGCTAATTTGATGCTAGTTTTATTCTTTTGTTTTTCAGTGCAGCACTATTACGTTCTATTACACTGTACTTTTCTAAACAGTAAAGTATTAGATCAAAATGACACTAGTAAGTTTCCATTTTAGACATTTAGCTGACGCTCTTCGGTCAGCAGTAGACTAAGCTTCGGTTCCCAGAAGCAACCAAAAATAAGGAGGTCAAAGGTCAGAACTGTAGCGCTCTTATAATGTTCCCGTGACCATAGAATGATCATGTAGGAGTCCTAGGAACAGAAACAGAATAATGCCACGTTCAGGTCATGTCGGATTTACGGTAAATACGAGCTGCTGATTGGGAAAAAAACGTCCTAGTGGCAATTACAAGTTGGACGTGTTTTTTTTGTGGCTCCCACTTGGTGCCATAATAATAAAAATCGAAATGATCAATTATATTCATACTAATACAATCAATTCCACTTACAAACAGTGAGCCAATTCTGCTGCAGTGTGTTTGGGATTGATTTTAAACAAACTTGCTAGCAACAGCAATTGTTCTCATGATATGACGTGAATGCAGCATGAGCGTTACGGAGAGAGACCGGAGGGATTGTTTTGAGAGAAATTAGAGTAGAATCGCGACCTGTCAATAAGCCGAACACTTCTGCTTGGATCAGTGTCAGTATCAATTCGGTATGCGCTCTCCAACTTCCTTCCTTAGAGGGCACAAACAGAAACAAGAAACAGAGAACTGCTTCCAGGCAATGATGATGCTGTGCATGCATGCGTGTGTGTGTGTGTGTGTGTGTGTGTAGCCCTGCAGTCTCCCACCTGGCCCTCCTGAAAGCTTTCGTGACTCTGTAATAATGCTGACCTGCCGGGTTTGCCTATTCTACCATTTTCTGGCCCTCCAGAAGCAGCGAGCCCGGTGCTAACTCACTGCTCGACATCGACTCATTAAACTGACTACTGAAAATATCAATGGAGTCTAAAAACACCCCGTTAAGGCCAACATACAAGACTACAACATGTACAAATCTAGTTTCAGTAGCACAAGGAATAAATACATCAAATCTTGTAAATGGCATTGTAGAACTGCGGACTGAGAAGACGGCTGACTTTTTACAGGGAGGTTTTCATGCCAGAAAGGCTCAAAAAACTTTGTGATATGGGCACAAACTCTTGAAATTCAGATTTTGTGGACACAAATAATGTGCAGATTACATTCGTCCACCATGAAAGGATTATGTGACAACAGCACGAATTGGACACTCTATTTTCACGTTCTTCGTGTGAAAAGGTTAGCTAACAGTTCAATTTAGGCTGTGGCGTGAGGGGAGTGCCAATTGAGTGCTATTGAGAGGCTGGCGGATCCTATGTCCTTATCAAAGCCGGCAACTCTCTCTCACTCTCCTAGGCTAGCTACTCACTTTCCTAGGCTAGCTATCCACTCTCCTACGCTAGCTTTCCATTCCTAGGCTAGCTATCCACTATTCACTTTCCTAGGCTGGCTATCCACTCTCCTACGTGAACTGTCTACTCTCCTAGGCTAGCTATCCACTCTCCTACGCTAGCTATCCACTCTCCTATGTTAGCTATCCACTCCTAGGTTAACTATCCACTATCCACTATCCTAGGCTGGCTATCCACTTTCCAACGCTAGTTATCTACTCTCCTACGCTAGCTATCCACTCTCCTACGCTAGCTATCCACTCTCCTATGTTAGCTATCCACTCCTAGGTTAGCTATCCACTATCCACTGTCCTAGGCTGGCTATCCACTTTCCAACGCTAGCTATCCACTTTCCTACGCTAGCTGGGCTAGTTGATTTATTTATAGTGGTATTA
>OOFE01050629.1:8472-41499 GCA_900323365.1 Monocentris japonica | reverse complement strand
CACACTTACCAGTGATGTAATGTCAGGACAGCAGAGTTTTTGCCCATCTTTTGCCGCAGGCTGAAAACCCACCTCTTCAAGAAACACTACCCTGACCCTTCCTCTTAGCTCTTGTTTATTTGCTTCACTTATTTGTCTCATTTGTTTAAATAAAAAGTAGGTAGCTAACTTATTGCACTTTTACCTTAGCACTGGTTATGCTCTTAGATGCTTGTTTAGGAAGGAAATGCACTTACAATTTCTGATGACTAGTAGTTCTTTTGCCTACCTATCTTGAATGCAATTACTGTAAGTCGCTGTGGATAAAAGCGTCTGCTAAATGCCTGTAATGTAATGTAATGTAATGTAATGTAATTCAGAGCAGTGGCTTAGGGGACATCTGGTCCTGTTTGGCCCCATCCAGGTCCATCTGGCTACTGCATTGGCTAGCTGCGCCCTAACCCTGTAACATGGGTATTGCCATCATTCCTGCCTGCTGCTTCTAATTCTAACGTAAAGGCAGCACCTGTGTCCTCCACTACTGGATGCTCCTGACACATTCAGCTGTTTTCACTTGGAGCCCACTGAGCCAACATCAGCCAGTAGAACATCTGCTGGTGACCAGGATTGATAGAAGTTATTTAGTTGTAGATGGAGGAGATGGGGCTTCTTAGTATCTGTGTCACAGAGCCATTGCTTTTGTCTGTGTCTGCAAATCCTTCCAGATTAACATAGTAGCGCAACTTCGGTGTGTGTGTCCTGGTGAGAGAGTGAGAGTTAGAGGATACTTCACACTACCCTGCCCACAACTGGGACTAATTTGTAGGCTCAAATTTACAATTATTTTCGATTTGATTTCATAGTTAATTTTGTTTGGTCAGCCATGTATTTACCTTACAAAGAACGGTAACTGTTGTTGGGTTAATCCTGCAGACATAAAAATGGACATCTTGCCATTGTACTATCTATTAGTCTAACACAATGTGTTTGTGGTAGATGGAGTGAGTGACAGGCAGCACTGGCCACTTAAAGGAGAGAGACAAGGTAATCCCTCCCTTATAAGCCTGAGTGTAATGAGATTTGGGAGTTTTGGGAGCTTTGCCAGTTCTTGCTGCCCTTTCCATCCATGCTTGGCGCATGTGTGAAGCTCCTTGGCAGCACTACCTTGGATTCAGTTGACCCATAGGGTGGCATGCAGATCCTGACATCCCATTAGGAAGGTTTGGCCAAAATCCCTCTGTCTTCTTTTTGTCTTCCCCAATTGAGCAAAGTGGTCTTGTTTGTCCCAGGAAGAGAGCGAAAGAGAAAAAGGCATAAATGGTTTTGGAGAGCTGGTTTCTGTTGGACAGCAACACAAGATCCTGGATGTTTTGCATTGCTAAAGGGGAACCCCTTGCTCACTTCCCACTAAAAAGTAGGCCATTGTTTGGGAGCTGTGTCAGGCCTGATGGAGGAGGGTAGTAAACAATCACAGAGTTCATGCTCAAGGAAGAGGAAATCCAAAGCCTGAATTCCACTGAATTCATTGCCCTCCATGGCATTTGGTCTGTTTGCTGATGTGTATGTTAGAGAGCAAAAAGGAGTTTGACTCTATGTGTCTGAGTGTGTGTAGCCTACATGTGTCAGAGGGAACATGAGTGTGTTTCTGTAAGAGGCTGCCTGTGAGTGTGTGTGTGTAGCCTATATGTGCAGGAGAGAGAGAGTGAAATTGACTGTCTTTCTGTGTGTAACCTATACTGTATGTAAAAGAGTGCGAGGGGGAAAGATAGAGTGAGGGAAGGAGAGGACTAACACAGTGCTTTCTGCCTCAGGCTGCGGGTGGCAGCAAGTCCCTCCAGGCAGGAGTCTGACTGCACTCTTCCTCACACACAGAGAGAAGCTCAGATGAGGGAGGAGGGGGCAGAGGGAGTGGCATCTGAACAGGCGCTTTTCCACTAAACAGCACAGATGAGTGCACACTAACTGTCAGTCAGACCTGAAACAGTCTCTCTTTGCTCTATCGCTGTTTCTGGAAGCTGATGAAGAGGAGGTAGCTTGTACCGGAGAGGCCTGAGTTTGCTCCGGTCAACAGGATGCATCTGGTCATAGAGTCCATTCAGGAGGCTGTGATGAAGACGTTACCTTACTTTGTGGAGAACGCTGTGTTGACCCAGAGTGAGATATGCCGCATGTGAGTTTAGCATCTTTTAAAGAGGGGTGGGAACTGTTACTAACAAGGTCCTTCACTGATGAAATTTGAACTTTACTAAGGTTAGGCCTAATTACTCTCTAAGCTCAGTGGTTATGTTTTTGAATGGTTTTGAAACAGAAATGAACTCAAGTCCCAATGGGAGTTTACTGTAAGAGGATGTTGGCTTTTGGATTCAGACATTTTCTGATCATTTTGCTACAGAGATACTTGGAACTGAATCTATAACTGAAGTTGCCCAGTTGATGTGAGCTATTGGACTACATTTAATCATCATTCAACGCTACAGTAGAAAAAATCTATCATTCAAGCAAGGCAAGTTGCTTGAAACATCGTATTAGCCTTTAATTCCACCACTCTTCATGTCCTATTACGTGATGTCTTCTGGCATCAATGAATAGAGTCTGTCTCTCTGTCTGTCTAGGGGGTTTAGGTACTGTAGGTTGTAATCTTGTGAAATCATTGAGGCTATCTGGCAAGCCTTTCTGTCACAGTCTTTGTTTGCTTTGATACCAGCTGTATTTTTAGCCCTAGTGTTTGTGGAGAAGCTGATAGCAGGGTGCCGTAGGGCTAGAGACGTGAGAGCCGAGGCTATTTAATTAGGCTGTCTGAATATGGCCTCCAGAGTAGTGGGACAGCTTTTGATTTTCACACCACGAGTTTCACACATCTTTGAAGGGTTTGTGTTGGTAAGGTGTCAGGTATCACATTCTAAGTCCAATGAAGTCAAAGTTGGCCTACCAGTTGAAATAGGTCGAATGAGCAGTTTGTGTTTGTACACAGTAGCTTGTAGCCATCGTCCTCCTCTTGCTTCAGCAGCTCTTGTCTCACAATATCCATCATTCATGACAGGAGAGCGTCCTGACAGACTCATAAATCTAACAGAGGATAGACCGAAACAAGTGAGACAAAAGCTCTTGTGATGAGCGTCCACCCCCATGCCCATGTCACTGTGGAACTTTGTGTTTGTGGTGTTGGGGGTGGGGGGATTTTATTGTGAGACGCACAAAACGGAGCCCATTGTTTCTACAAAATCATCAGTTTGGGCCAGGCCTGGTCCTCTGTACTGGGCTCTTGAAGTCTGTTCAGAAAGAGCTGATTGGGGGCAGGGTCATTGGTTCCTGACCCTCACCGGGTATATAAATGTGGTGCTGAAATGTTTAACCCCGACGATGTAAAAAAGGACATTCATAAACCTCTCTTAAAACCTAAGATGTTTGCTCATTCCAGTATCAGTTTCAGGAGGTTTTATATGGACAGCTGTGTAACTGAAGTCGTATATTTTGTAATGAGCAATCAGGCCAGATAATACATTTTCAATTTTATTTGCGTTTTTCTATCTGCAGCAAATTGAATGCAAAAGAAACACTACACAGCTCTGTCTTTGGTACCTGTTGTTGATTTGTTTTGTTCACTCATCACACCTTAGTGATGTTCTGGTTTGCCAGACTGCACACACAGAATACATGTGGCATGTGTTCCTCCCTGCTGCCAGGTAGATTTATGAGCCTGCTCAGATTGTCATTCTGCAAGCACAGTGAAATGGAATGATGAAGCTAGCCCTAGGGAAAGACCTCAGTTCCACGTTCACTGCAGTCTCTTGCTTATTATGTCATCTGTAGAAAGCTCAAAAGCTTAACTTGAAGCAGTCTGGATTTTGAAGGCAGGTGTGAATTGTTAATTGCTGTTTTTTCAGCCATCGGGAATGTTAGGCATCACAAACAACTGCAGTTTAGGTCAATTATTTAGGTCTGTTTTGCATTAGGCTAAGCCAGCAGAGACTTGATAAGTCAAATCAGAATGCAGCTCATGCAGCAGAAAAAAAGCCAGACAAGCATTCAGGATCAAAACTTGATTTATGGCTGCTGCAGAACTGAAGTCTCTCTCTCTAACATGGCAACTGGGCTTTTCCAATTGGCTGTGGTAACGTTCTGGCTGCAGACAACCATGATTTATGCTCATCTGTTTGCCTGGGTCTTCTGAACTGATCCCCTCTATTAAAACCGAGGACTTAATTTGTCTTGTGTCCCACTTCTCAGCCTCAACTCACTGTGCACTCAACAAGGAATGATGATTCTAGCAAACAGGGGGGACACAGTCCCATTTTGAGCCTGATGTCTGCTGCATGATGTCTGATTCATAGTGTCTGTGCTTTAACGCTTCTAACTCCTGTCTTCCATCTGTTTTGCAGCCTGAGCGAGAGCTTCTTCATGGTGAAGGGTGCTGCTCTCTTCCTGCAGCAGGGCAGCAGTCCCCAGGGCCAGACAGCACTTCCCCACCACAAACATGCAGGTGAGAACCATAAGGCATGACATCAACAAAGCACAGCTGGAGTTCACCTTGTTTGGAAAATGTACATGATTTTATGATGATTCGTATACATGCTCGACCAAAACTATATTTTTGAGCTCATCAATCTTCCCCTCAGACAGTCAAGGTGTTATTTAATCTAGGTTATGTAGCACATTTGTCTGATAAGTTAACGTGCTGCACTCCCTAACTCTACAGCAGAAGTTGCTACCTGAGTTGGGGAGGAGGAAGGGTGCCTTGTTGATAAGCATGTTCCAGACATATAGCTTAGGCAGATTAGTGGTTAAGTCTAGCACACGGTAGGACTGTGGGCAGAACTTGTGTTCATGATTAAGAGAGGGCCCATACTGTTGTCACCTATGTGTCCTCTCTTTTCCTCTCCATGCTAGCTTTATTGATAGGTGCACAGGGTTTCCATGTTAGCATGTAGGACTTTGGATTTTCGTCCATATGGTGAATTTGGCTGAGGCGCACACAGCATGAAAGAGTCACTCTGATAGATACAATTACTGTATGTGATTCATCCCCCACTAACATTCAGGGAATCAGTGAATTGAGTTGGAGGTTGGAACAGTTAGTCACCATGTAAATTACCTAAGACAACATTGAAGGTAAGCTGTTGGCCTACTTCAAATGTTTACACATAGTTTTTGAAAGAATCTACAGTCCTGCACGTAAAGAGAAGAGCTGCCATTGGGAAATGAACTGGTCTTTTATCAGAACCTATCAGAACCTGTTTTCAAAACCTACTGGCACGATGGGAAATAAACGCCAGCCGCCAGCCAAATGCTGCCAAGTCTTAGGATATGGCTTTCTAGTTTACTAGTCTACTATACCAGCCGGTTTGTCAGGTAACCCAGCAGGTCCGGCTCTATTCTCAAAAAACAGTTTCCTGGGAAAATAAGCACCTGCTTGCTAAAAATATCCCCGCTCCATGAACTGGTGCCCTGCTGTCAGAACAGCAGCAACATGATGGGGCCAGACTTAAAGAGGAGTATCACTCAGATACACTCTGAACATCTCTCTACCAAGCTAAAGCCAAACCAGCCCAGAGCTACTACATCTCTAGTAATTGGGAGACTGACCTTGTGGATTCATCCAGTGTTGGCCTCAAATTTTACATCCAAGTGAGCCAGTTTCCAACCAGTAAATGTTTCCTGATCACAAGAAAATTACCCCAAAAAGTGTCACCGTCATGCTCTCCATCTTTTCTATTTTCTCAGTAAAGCTGTATTTTGGTATGACATCATAGCTTAAGACGGAGGGACAAGCTCTCTCTTGTTTCAAGGTAGGGGAGTAAGTAAATGCTCAAAACTATGAAGTAAACTGTAATATGGCATATACCTTATCTGAAATCCAGAGTTGTCAGTCAAGTCTGAACTGGCCTGAGCTGTCCACATGATGACACTGGCATGTGATATATAATTGTCTGTAGATATATTTATGATTCTGGGTATTACAGAGTTCCTATGAGCTAGACTGCCTGAGGAAAACTCTCATGGCTTCGAGCTGTTGTTATTCAGAACAGATGCCAACTTGGCTACTATATATGTAGAGCTATTTGAACTAAGGTCTTGTATACACTTGACTTTTAAAACCTGTTTGAGAATGATTTTTGGTCCAGTCAGCGACAAACGTATCTCTGAGAGGATAAATTAATCTGCTGAGTTTCAGTTATTTAACTATAATATGTTATCACTACATTTTAGGACATTTTTGGAAATGTGTGTGAAAATCTTCAGCAATGTAAGCAGTCAGTTAACTATGTCCAAGCTGTCCTTATTGACAGTTGCAGTAGTTGCATTAGCGATAGCAACACCTTGAGCATTCTGATGACGAACCTGGCACGGCAGACACTAAGATTATTTTCCATTCATTTGCACAAATTGTATCAACAATACACTTCAGGTGATAAGACAACAATCAACAGCATGTATCTTATTATTATTTCCATGATTCATTGATTGGGAGTAGAGTTTAGAGTTGACCACTAGGGAGCACTGTTACTTCACATGCCTTCACCAGACCAGAGCAATGCCTGAAATTACATCAGCTCATCGTGTATTCCCTAGCATGTATTAGGGTCTCAGTAATGTTCCTACTCAGTATAACCAAAGTGGTATAGGCTGGATCTTCTTTGGATGTTTTGTTTCAAGTCATATGACTAGGTGTATTTAGAATCACATGACACCAAACAGCCGCGGGTTGTCATGGATGTTTGCTTTATGATCAACAGGCGACTTACCTCAGCACCTGCAGGTGATGATAAACATTCTTCGTTCAGAGGACAGAATCAAACTGGTGAGAGACAGCATGCGTATGCCCACATACAAACACACAAACACACACACACACACATACACAAAGAGTAAGGGCCAGTGACTAACAACCTGGCACCCTGTCATAGCAAACCTTCCTGAATGCATTTTATTGTGTACTTAAGACTCTCATTTGCTCACTATAATTATTAGCTCATGAGAACATGTTTGAACACACTCAGGAGAGCATTACCAAATGTTTCCATGCTGTGTGTATGTGTTTCTGTGAAATAGTGTTTGTTAGTTTAGTGTCTGTTAGTTTTATGGTAACCACCACTGTGCTCTCACACTTTTCTGAGGACTTCATCACCCTATTACATACATCTAGTTTGCAATATATTTCCTTTGTATAAGCAGCTATGACACATTTACACATACACATATCACCAGGAGGGTCAGTGCGTGGGGTCAGCCATTCATGGCACCTCTAGAGCATTGGCTGCTAACCACCAGGCCCACTACCCTGGCTTCATGTGAATGAATTATTGTTGGCTGATACCAACGTTTTTGTATTGAAGATGCTAATAGCCAATATTCATTATATTTAAATTTGACCATTTCAATGCCAAAATGCCAAATTACAAGCATTCAGTGTTTTATTCTTGGCAGTGTGGAAAAGTCACTGAAACAGCATTTAGACCATGGGACACTAAAACTCTCCTTTAAAACCAATACAAATAAAATGTATTTAGGGTTAGCAGCTCTTGAAGGCTGAGTGACCCACCATACCTAGGGACACTCTTTGATAGATTACTGACTTTAAATGAAGACTTAATTTACAGAAAACATTGAAAAATTAAAAGAATTAATAAAATGCAATTTGATTGAATACATAGCATACAAGCCCCACTAACACTACAAAAAATACACAGGAAACTCTGGTTTCTCTGGACATGAATTGAGTTGGCCAGGAAGGGATGGCACTAGAAGTAAATAACTTGTCTACACCCTGTCCAGGCGGTGCGGTTGGAGAGTGGATGGTCGGATCATGTGCGTTACATGGTGGTGGTGTACACCAGTGGACGACAGGACACGGAGGAGAACATCCTGCTGGGAATGGACTTCACCAGCAAGGACTGGTACGAATAGGCCCGCTGTGTGTGGTTGTATGATCAGCACAGTCAGCCACTCAGACACAAAGATACATGTTACACCATTCCATTTTGAGTTGATATTTTCATTTATGTTATATGTGGACAGAAATAAAAATATGGACTATTGAGGATATTCCTATTTGTGAATGTGAACAACTCTCTCTCAGAACTACACTTCAACACACAAAGTGATGATGTCAGGTATAAAGTCTGGAGCTGCAACACATGCATTGAATGGCACACTGATTTTGTGTACAGTCTTTTCTCCCAAATGAGCTTTGTTCCATAGCAGCATTGTCAGTTCTGAACCAAATGTACCCTTGTGCCCAGAAAATCCCACTTGGCAAGAGCCTTTGCCATTTTTCCCCATTCATTCTCTGTTAGTTTTGAGAGTTTTGAGGACATTGAGATGTCCTAGAACATACGAAAAGGAATTCTTAAATGTTGCATTTTTCCTCTTTAAGATGTGGCAAATATCAAATAACATTATTCAATGTCTTTTTCAGAGAAAAGGTGATTTTTGGTATTTGCTTGGTTTTTAATTTTGACTTTTCCCTGTCAGTAAAAGCTGTTCAATCGGCATGGTCCTGCCTCTGTGGAGTGATACAAAGATCCATCTGGATGGTGATGGGTGAGTTCCCCTGCTGTCAGGACAGAGACTGCACAACAATATTATATTAAACAATATTGTTTATAAACTACCTCTGAATCAACACTTCATCTAGATCTGAGACTTAGTGTGAACGTAATACTAGAATATTTTAGATAGGTAGGTAGGTATTTGGGTAAGTTGGTAAGTATGTGTGTAGATACTTTGTTAAACCTAGAGGGAAATGCTAGTATTGCATTAAGTGTTATTATGTACTGTAGTAGATCTATTGTGCTCCAGCTCAGGGAATGAGCATCTGTTTTATTTGCTCCTCAGGGGTTTTACTGTGAACACAGCAAGTCGGACTCATGTCTTCAAACCTGTGTCAGTACAGGCTATGTGGTGAGTAATAAACAACCTATGGAGCCACGGTGGCTGTCTACAAAAGTTTTGGGTGATGAATCAGTCTCACACACACAACAATAAATCTTGTTTTTATGTGATAAACATTTGTGCCACTCCACTGCAAAAGAGCTGCAGGTTGAGGTAATGCTGATTCATTCTGCCATCTGCTGGTACGGGGATGCATGGACATAAAATCGCATAGAGCCTTTCCAGATTGTAAACATCATGGTCATTTGATTATTTCTAATCAGACTGATTTGTGTGAAAATAAATGACTCAACTACAGCTCATTCACTATTTTTCCAATCCACCACAATCCAGGTCAGCTCTGCAGGTCCTGCACAAGGCATGTGAGGTGTCCCGCAGGTACAACTACTTCCCTGGGGGTATGGCCCTCACTTGGATAGGCTACTATGAGAGCTGCATTGCTTCAGAGCAGAGCTGCATCAACGAGTGGAATGCCATGAAGGACTTGGAGACCACACGGCCGGACTCACCCACCATGTTTGTCGACAAGTCAGTGAACAGAAATCCACTCAGATCAGATCCACAGAGGGAATAATGTAAAGGCTAACCTAGTCCCTCATAAACTTGCTGTCGAAGTAGTCTGAAATATATTTCAGTAATATCTACTTTTGTGTGAGTGCTGTCTAATGAGACTTGATCTTTGGTAGGCCTTCAGTGAGGGAGAGGACAGAGTGCCTTATCAAAGCCAAACTCAGAAGCATCATGATGTGCCAGGATCTTGAGAATGTCACCTCCAAACAGGTAAACAGAACACATGCATAGGAGCCACAATTTCACCTTTCTTTCTTGTGATTTCATTTTTTCATTTCAATCCTTAATGTCTATAGTACATCGCACAACATAACAAAGCAAATTTGTTGATAGTAACACATTTCACACTTAGTACATTTTCACAATGTCATTACATAAATACATTTACACATTTCATTGTATTGAAATATAAACGCAACCCAAAATTGAGCTTCTTATACTCTTAGTATGTATGTGAGTCTCTCTATATCTCTTGGATAATATTTTGCCTCTGTTCCTAAGTAGAGCAATCTAGTTTATACTGTTACCCTGCGATTGCTTCCTTGCTGGCTGCAAATAGTAACTGATGTATTGTCAAGGAACAGCACAGCATACGTCTGTACGTCTTGGGTGTGTCATGGCCTAGAAGTATATTCACCACTCCAGAATCAATGTCCCCAAACCAGTTTGTCGTTTGACATTTACAAAATGTGAGTGGCTTCACCTAATCTTCTGTTGAGAGGGACTGTCTAGTTGTCACTTTAGATGTAATTTAAAGAATTAAGTAAGTCCAAATTTTCCAAAATCAATCCTGCCAGATCCACGAGTATGTTGTATATCCCATGTTATACCATGCATCATCAGGGGTTTCACTATTCAGTTCTGATTAACATTTAGCTTTCATATATTGTAAAATTTGATTATTTAATACTCATCTTGAAGAAATTCAAGCAGTAAGCTGGTATTTTAGGAGCATGTTGTTGAATTGGCTTGATCAGTAGTGCAGCTGTTTATCAGAAAGTGAACCTAACCTAACCCTTGTTAGCCCAATGACACCTCTAACCTAGTTGAGTTTCCTCTTCATTTCATCATAGTATAGTAAATGCTCTGTCTGTAAGCATTATTATTTAACATTTCAAATTAAGATACAAGCTAAACTTTTTCCAGCAGGGAAGTGACCAGTGATCCAGTGCCTGAAAGCAAAAACATGACAGCAATTATAAAAAATATAAAAATAAACTCCACACAAATCAACCTAGGTACTGAGGTAAAGGTATAATATTTTATGTTTATTGTCTAATGCCAGAGCTCTCTTTGTCAGATCCGTACAGAGCTGGAGCAACATATGAACTGTAACCTGAAGGAGTACAAAGAGTTCATCGACAATGAGATGCTGCTGATCCTGGGTCAGATGGACAAGGCCACGCTCATCTTCGACCACCTCTACCTGGTAGGACATCTGATTTCACCTCTTCCATCTGCCAAAGCATTTTGGCACACTGTTGTTTCCTGTTAATAGCTTGTACCGATTGATTCTCTCCTGTCCACCCTGATGAAAGACTGGTGTCTGACTAATCTTGCCTGCAAAATAATTATTTTTTGAGAAAAAAGACCCGAGTGGAGCAAAATATAAACAGTATTTTCCCTCAATTATTTGCAGGGATCTGAATGGAATGCGTCTAATTTGGAGGAGCTGCAAGAGACAGGGTAATTTATTTCACATTGTGGAGGAGCTAAGATAACCTCATTCAAGACATATTCTCACTGTGATTTGAGCAAGCAAGAATATTGTTGATGGAATAGTGTCTATTCTTTATAATCTTTCCTCCCTAGTGTGGGCTATATCCTCAACGTCACCAGGGAGATAGACAACTTCTTTCCAGGCACATTCAGTTATCACAACATACGCGTCTATGATGAAGAGGCCACCGATCTGCTGGCTCACTGGAATGACACATACAACTTCATTGTTAAGTCAAAGTGAGTCAGATATCAATAGGCTGCTCATGTATTTCTAAACATGTTATAGAGACACTTCATCATTCTTTTACACAAACTGTCAAATTGTTAAATTCTCATTTCTCAAGTTTACATCTTTGTGAGAGCTCCAGTATTTCTTTACATTTCACAAAGTCATGCATGCACTTTGATTTGATCTAACTTCACTGGTAAAGCAGCTCATGAATTCTCTCGTCCTTCTTTTTTTATTTGATTCTCCCAAATAGGAAGAACCACTCTAAGTGTCTGGTCCACTGTAAGATGGGCGTCAGTCGGTCTGCCTCCACAGTCATTGCTTACGCTATGAAGGAGTATGGCTGGTCACTAGAGAAGGCTTACAACTTTGTCAAGCAAAAGAGGAGCATCACACGACCCAACGCAGGTTTCATGAGACAGCTGGCGGAGTATGAGGGTATCCTGGATGCCAGGTACAGCCCCCTAAAACCCCATTGTGTGTGTGTGTGTGTGTGTGTGTGTGTGCGTACGTGTGTGTGCGCGTGCGCCAATAGTTTTGGTAATGATGAAACCCTAATCAGTATTGTCCTCTTTTTGTATCATGATTTGCAGCATCTAGTGTGTATACTAGTTGTCCTTTCCAAGTTGACCTATTTTATGACTTCTGCTCTCCTCTTGAACTCTCTGTATCTCTGTATATTTCCAGTAAACAGCGTCACAACAAGCTGTGGCGTCCAGATGCAGACTGTGAGATGGCAGAGGGGCAGCAGGTGATGGCTCAGTGTTGTGGAGGGGAGGAGGCAGGCCAACTGACCCCTGAGCCAGAGTCTCCCTGCTGTGAGGAGGCACTGTCTAAAAAGGGGGCCGCATGCCTCTCCCCATTCAGGACTGTTTCACTGGAGATAGACCCCGCCTACAACAACTATTACTTCCGCCGGCTCTCTGACTCGGCTCTGGACAGTGAGCCATCAACACCGGTGCGCGGCCCTCCCCTCCTGAATATGGATAAAGTCTTCATAGAAATAGAGGATGTGGAGCGGGATGCCCTACTGGATGACGATGCCTTTGAGGGCCGTGAAGGCCTCCCTCTACCCCATTTTGCGACTACAGGTGAGGGTACAGCTGCTCAGACTTGCTGTCGTGGTCCTGAGCCTCTGGAGGAACTGCGTCTGAGGCTGGAGTTTAGCACCGTGGAGGAGGAGGATGAGGAGGAGGTGCAAAAGGAGGAGGCTGAGATGGAGGTGCTCATGCAACCTAATGCCGGAGGAGGTGGGGGAGGAGATGGTGGAGAGGAAACGCAAGATTTGGAGGTAGAAGGGGATACAGAGGGTAATGGGATGGACCTTGCAACTCTAAATGAGAATTCCAACAACAACAACCACTTGAGCACCCCACATCATCTCAATGTAAGTTTGGGAAATGGGCTTGAACATTATGTTGCATTATACAGTTTGAGATCTGCATTGTAATGTGTTGCAGAGAAGGGATAACCTAAATTCCTTAGTGGAAACCCTTCTGGAGCATTTTAACTCCATGAAATCCAACCCTTTTCCCTCTGCCCCTAAATGCTTCTTTCTCTCTGTATTTAGGAAAGTGCTCCTTCAAACTCTCATCCAGTTGATCCTTCTACATTGTCTTGGTGGGACTGTCAGTCCATGCAGAAAGAAGACTCTCCGGTCCTGGTTGCTCAGCTTTGCCTTAATCCCAATCCTCTTGAGGTCCCAAGTGCTTCATTCCCACTATCCTATACCTCTTCTGATGACCTAATATCCTCAGTGGGACTGCTTTGCCCCTGTGGCCCGCTGCGTGACTGTGCCAACTGTGCTGCCTCACCTTCTACAGCTCTACCTGATATTGACAAAGAAGGGCAGCCAGGAGACTCATTGCACTCAGTAGAGTCTGAGGATAGTGGTGACTTGCTGGAAGTTAAGACTGAGACTGAGGAACGGCAGTCTCCAGGGGCCTCTGAGACTCTCCCTGAGTTGATGAAAATGGATTTGGAGGAAGAAAAGCTTGCAATGGCCTGCTACCTTGGTCAGCAGCAGGAGACCCTAGTGCAGCTACAGAGGTCTGGGCTGGTCCGCCGCCATGCAGAGAGACTAGAGAGGCTGTCAGGTGTGTCCCAAGAGGGCCTCCATTCTCTGCCATCTTTGCATGCATGCCGGGGGTCCAAAAACAGCTCCATTCACACAGAGGAGGATGAGGAGCCCTCTGGCTTCACTGGGGACTTACCTAAATCTTCCACACCATGCCAAGTGCGCCCAGAGCCATTGGTGGTGCCACTGACCAATGAGGCCTTGTTGGGTGTGGTGGGGTCTGGGTTGCTCACACCCATCTCCTCGCCTCATGGCTCCACCCTGACACGTAGCTCCAGCAGCGACAGTCTGCGCAGCGTGAGGGGGAAACCTGGCCTAGTACGTCAAAGGGCACAGGAGATTGAGGCACGCATGCGTCTGGTGGGCCTAACCGTGCCCTCAAGGCTCAAACGCTCCAGCTCGTTGGCCAAGCTGGACAGCCTCAATTTCTCCTCTGAGGACCTTTGTTCAGCCTGCTCCTCAGATGCAGGCACCCTCCTGCTCCTCTCCCTGTCCCCAGAGCCAGACCCAGGCCCAGAATGGGCCTGCCACACTACCACTGTCCAGCCCCAGCCTTGCAAGGACTGCCACACCCCAGAGAGAGCACTGCCAGGGGAGCCCAGAAGCTGACAAGAAGGATGGAGGTATACTCCTCCACCCATCCCTTCATCTCTCACTCTGTGGAGCTGGAGAGGGTCTGACAGATTCTGGAGAGGGGAGAGAGAGTTGAGTCTTAGGAAACATATGAAAATGTGTGTGCCAATATGATTGGCATGTCAGTTAATGGAGCCTGCAAAAAAGAATGCCAACCTTTGTTATGAGGAGAGTTCAGTGTTGTGCCCAACAACACCCTCCTTTGCCACTTTGTTTCTGATACTGCTGCTTACAGTGTGGAGTCATATTGCTGTATCCAACAAATGTGTAAGCCATCAGTTCACCTCTAACTTGGTTTGATTCATGGACACAAAAGTGCCTTACCCATGAGATCAGAGGCACAGAGCTGTGTGTTAGGCCGCAGTATGAGAGGGTAGGGTACATTAAATAACCCTCAACTTTACAGTCTGTTTTAAGCTGTTAGTACCTGGTATCTACCAAGTTATGGTATGGTAGCCATTGGCACTTGCATTATTTTTACATGTCTGGTACAAAGTGGTACATTGATGAACTTGAGTCACTCCATGAATATTGGAGGAATGCAAAGTGTTAAATAAGTAATTGTTAAGTTGTTTACCACAAAATGTATAATTAGATGCTAGAGGGTTGTAAAATAAGGGGTTACCTCATGGTCCATTCATGTAACAGTTCTTTCTCAGATGAACACTGGGCTAGACTTTTAATTCAGTTCTTTTATTGATGTTGTCAAGTTATGTGAGGGATTCCATTTTGAACCCATATTAATGCAGAAGTGTATGTGAGTCTGTGAGTGAATGAATGTGATGAGCGTGAAGAGAAGGTTTTGGCTTTCTCTAGCTAGAGGCACACTCACTGAGTGTTTTGAAAAAAAAAAAAACAGGACAAACATTTCTTAGTTTGTGGTTCCTTTGTTTGCACTGCTTTTAATGAGTGGATACTGGTACACAACTAGCTATCTTCCAAAATAACATTCGAATAATGTTATTGACCTCATCATTGCCTAACAATGTTATTGGGATGCAGGGTGGGGAGTCACTGCATGGCTTGGCATTTGGCATCATCTTATAAAGCGAGCACCTGTGGTGACAAAAAGTCAAATCATATAATGTGAAACATTCAGTTTTTTCCCAGGATAAAGCCTTCTGAACATCTTTGATATGAATAAAAACAAACTCAAAAATTCATATCTATACCTTATCATATTTGTTAATTCTTGAGGGTTGCCAACTTTTTAAACTCATTTGTGCTCTTTGAAATGTGGAAGACCAAAGTTCTATGGCTGTCCCAACAAATTGGATACACCATTGAAGCTGTACAAAATATGTGAATCATAATGTCAATCACGTATGTATTTAAATGCTGTTACATTCTTTTGCACCTTTGGGAGAAATGAAAGAGACTCTGCGGAGTCATTGGGCTCATAGCTGTTAAGCTGTTTTGCTCATATCATCAATGAATTTTTTGTCACTGATGTGACAATGATCACAATAGGTTACGTCACAGTTTTGTAACCATTTTCTTTTATATTTAAGTATGCAGTAACTTTTGTACTGTACATTTGCTGTAGTTTGAATGCATATTGCACTTTTTATGTTGTTTAAAATAATGTACTGTATGTGTTTATGGAAATAAACATTTCTTTTACATAATGTCACAGGGACCCTGTTTGCTGTTTTACATGAGAAAGCAGTTTATACAGAAATAATAGCATTGGCCATTTGAGATCGATCTATACATTGCTGCTATTGATTTACTAATTGAGAAACAGTAGCACCACAGGGAAACAGAATCAGGACCCACAATGAGAGCTTTTGCATATGTCTACACTTCTCTTAACATTCATCACTCAGGCAAAAACGAGGTGTGGTCGATCCATCTGCCCAATCAGGCTGAGAAACGGTGCCCTGATTGCCACAGATGCACTGTTAAAGATTCTTTCTATTTGGGGAAACTGAGGCATAGCTGAATATTTATTTAGTGACTTGACTGTGATGGTCTGCATCCTGAAATGACATAACATTATAATGCCCCATCTGTATGCCTTGGCAAGAATATGGTTTTCTAACAGCCAAGTTATATAACATTTGGCTGCCCATTCCCGTTTGCATGACATCAATGAAACACTTAAGTTGCACGCTCTTGTTCCTCCTGGCCTGTATGGCTGTGTGTATGTATGTGTGTGATGAACAGCAGGCCCTATTTTGGTAAAGTGAAATGGCGTATGTGTAATGGGACATTACAGCAAAAAAGCTGTTCTTCAGTGATTTATGTGAATTGACAGCCACACAATTATCCAAGCTTGTGTGAAGCCTCTCCTGTAAGACTCTTTAACCTAAATTGGTAGACATTTAAATGCCATAAAGGTCAAATAAGAAACTTAAACTGTCATTTTTAGTGAACCAGCAAGCTGTCGGATTCTCTTTTGCCGTCTTTAGCTTTTAATGGGATCAGCAGTACAGGCCTTGTCCAGTGATTTTAAAATGGGGGCAGGCTGTTGTCTGGATGGGACTTTGCTTTTGTATTACAATGATGCAACTTCCTAAGAGTGCCCTATTACACTTTGCAAAAACAAATAAGCACCAGTGGCCAAGAGCATGTTTTTGGGGACCACTAGCTGCCCATCTGTCAGCACAGCACACCCTTCAGTCTCTATACCAACAGGGTGTGGGCTGGCCCCTCTTCCCCTTACGTCTGCCTATGCTGCTGGTGAATTCTTGGCTGCTATACCTCCGCTTTTGTTTTATTATCTGAGCAAGTATCCTGTTTTGGACGTTACCATAGAGACCAAGAGAAAAACAGAAAATCCTCAGTTAGTTTTCGGGTCAGTTCCCTCACTCCTGGTAAAACAGACCCATGTTGGTTGCTGTTATTTTATTTTACTACTCACCCTCTATCCCACACACACTCTACAAACATTATTTTACTTTCTCCTACCTCTCTCAACTAGTTTCCTGGCATGAAGCTGTACAGGCCGTGGCAGGGGTATGCAAACAGTGTTGGATAAGGAAGAGAGAAGAAAGCAGGACATTCCTAATATTCACTCTGACAAGGTTAAGGGCTTCTGCATTGGTTATAGAACATAATACCATACTGTTTTGTCCCCTCTCTCTCATTTGGACAAAGGGGGTAATGTTTACCACTCACTCCTCTAAAACAAAATCTCAGCACAGGGTCATACTCAAAACACACTCTCCATGTGCCTGATTGAACATGAACTAGGGGGAGTTATTAAAGATAACATATTTCCCAGGTTTCTGGACACAGTAAAACGTAAACCTACAAGTTTCCCTGATTGTATTAGTCAAATGTGCTGTGACATCACATGGCTGGAATATAAGGCTCTCATTGCTTGTGCAATTGAGGGAGGACTGAACATCACCAAACAGCCAACAAAGAGCACACTGTCGGTCTTGGGAGGGCAATCGACTTGGCGACGTCTAACTGGTAAGTGTCGACCCAGACAGACCTGGACACAATAGGACAGATCGATACCATATCCATCATATTGCAATAGGAGTGAACTGTCATAAGCCAGGCCTGTGCCCAGATCTATGTCTTCTGCTAACCGGAGTACGCAGAGTTGGTAGAAAAGGTAGGTTGTCTACTTTCCAGATGTTGAAACTTGAACGACTTGCTTCCCAAACGTTCTTGGTTTGTTGGTTTGAATTCCTGTAAGTCTGAGTATGGTGAAGCAGCAGAGCACATGGCGATCAAGTGATCAGCTTTAGGCAGTCAGGGAGGATGATACAGGATAATAGAAGGGTTGTTAACAGGAATGGACTGCCTTAAGGGCAGGGGCTCCTCATGTTGACCATAGTGCTGATGGAGATTGCAGGGCAGGATAATCAATGAATGCAAGCTCCACTGAGCAGTAACAATGTGTTTAAAGTGATCAGTCCACATAATATGATGGATGAGTAAAGGCAGTTCTGTTTTGTATAGAACTCAGAAAAAAAAGAAATCCATAACTAACACACTTATCACTGTACTGTATAGTTACATTCATTTCTGCTCTCATGTTTTATCTCTAAAAGTCACCCACTCACAAACACAACATTTTTGTATCTTCTCCACACAGCTTTGATACTGTGTTAGTTAGATAACATGAGGTCAAATATCCATGTCTCTGGCCAATGTTTAGGCCTTTCAGATGATAAGACAACAGCAGCCATATGCCGTAACACTGAGGGAATGTGAGGCCATCGACAGGAAACAGACCCGTGGTTCAGATCTTTGTTGACTGTGTCACTGTTTTCTCTGCTTATTAATGCAGTTTCGTGGGTTAAATAGCTCAATGGACAAACAGACATAATCTCATGTAAAAGTATGCCACTACAGTATGTTCATTTATGAAATACTGTGCTCTGCTTTCTTGTATGTATTACCAATTCCGCAACTGTTCAGGATAAAGTATTATCATAGGTGAATTAAGAAGAAGAAGAAGAAGAATTGTCATCACCATCATTATAACAATAATAATTGAAGTTAACAGAACAGTTGATGCTGCCGCTCACGAAGGCCCACTCAAATGAAAAATTCACTCAGTTCCTGAATTCATTCAGAATCAGTATTATGTGATGCAGTGCTGAGTGAATTTAATCCTGAGTGAATGGAAAACTTAAAGTCAACAAAAGTTTTACATCGTGTCATCCTTCCACATCAGTTAAAGAAGGGTCACATGAAAATGAATTGGCAAACAATACTGACAAATTGCAGCGACATGAGTGTGGGAAAAAGATGTGCTGACAGAATGTCATAAGACCTTATAACCCTTCAGTACTGAGGGGAGGGATTCATTTTTCAGTGTGGCTGCAGTCTTCTTAGTTTCCTTTGCCTCATTTGCTGTGTTGATTATCCCAAACGGTTAATCAACAGTTCCTTTCTACTTCTTTCATCAGTTTCTCCTTAGATTACATCAAATCCAAATATGTTAAAGATTTTAGATATCGATACTGGTGCTCATTCTATAGTGCCTTTTTATCAGAATGTTCTTCATTTCAAATTCAGATTTTGATTTTTCATCAATGTGAATTGGAAAAACATTATACAATATGTAATTTTATTACAATATATATGGTCTTTGGAACATTTCTTATACTTTTACAGTTGTTTATAAAGCAAAAATAACATCTTGTGTAGAAAAATACATGTTCAAAGTATGAATAAAATACGGGTGCAGTGGAATTGTCTTATCATGGCTTATCAGGTAAAAAGGAAGATTTACAATTGAGGTTGCTGCAAAATCTTGTGACTAATTTGTTTCCTGAAGTTGACCTAGGGTGGGCATTGCAAGAGCATGAATAATCCAACACAGTCTATAGTAGTTTAAGTTATAAGATACTAAAAACCTCTCATGGTCTCTTCGCATGACGTTAAACTTTTTTCTCCTCTCCCATTTGATTTCCGGTTCATACTTCAATATTTTACTGTTTGCAGTGTACAACATATGGAATGTTAGTAGGGATGCATAGTAGAAAAGAGGCTGTGGGAGAGCAGAGATCAGTCATGGTACTCAGACAAAGAAATACTGCTGGGATAATATGCCAAAGACATGGCATCATTTGAGGAGCAGTTTTTTTATTATGAGGTTAACAGCATGTCTCTCTCCACAGACCAGTATGGGACAGAACCAAGACAAAGTGGAAGGGGGAGAACAGGCCCTCAGTGAAGGATTGGAAGAGAGAGGGCCTTGCCCTGACTCTGGAGGTGCAGGGAGTGGTACAGGTGGTGTCATGGAGGAAGGAAGCCCTGGTGAGGAGGCTGGTAACACTGGGGAAAATTCAGGGAAACCAGACGCTCAGGGTTTGGATGAGAGCCCAGGCGAGGAGCCAACAACACCTTCTATTGAGAAACACATTAGCTTGAGGGTGAGTTCTTTCACTGAAAGGGAGGTGAGAGAAGGAGGGGCTGGAGGAAAGGGAGGAGAAGTGGAGGGAGGACAAGAGGAGGGAGGAGAAGAGGGAGGCAGGACTGCTCCTCTGGTTCCACAGGAGCCGGAAAATAGCCAGAACCAAAAGAGTAGTGCAAGGATTGAGGAGAGAGCCAGAACATACAAGCAGTTCAATCAAATCAAGGGAGAGAAGAAGAGTAAGGAGGAGCTTCAAACTTCCTCAAAGACCAAGATGGAGTACCACGCCAAAGGAACAGCCCCACATCAGGAGAACCAAGACAAAAATTTCTCACGTGGAGTTTCAAATGAAAAGTTTGGCCCTGCTGTTGGGAAAACTGGGGGCATTTTCTCAGTGGATGCAAACTCCACTGAAAATAAGGAACAGGGCTCTATGATTTTGAAAATCAGCAAGGGTGGGGCTCATACGGGAACTAATGATGACCTCACCCAGAAGCCAGGAAGTAAGTTGTTACTGTCTGTTCAACGAGATCAGAATGAGATCATGCCGTTTGAAGTTGAGGATGAAGATATTAAGCGCTGTGCTGGAACAGTGGGCCACTTGAGTGAGATGAAGGAACCGCCTACAGCTCAACCCCAACCTCCTTTGAAAAACAATCTGGAGAAAGAGTCTCTATTAGCCATAAGTGATACCTTTGACTATAGTCCTCCAAAAGAGAGAGTAAAAATTAACACAACAGCGGAAAGACAAACACGTGTTAAAGACAGAAAATGTTTAGATGAGATGAAGCCAATTTTGAATGACTACTCTATGACAAAACCAAAAGTCACCGACACTGATAAACAAAGAGAGTCAGAGAAGCCTTCGTTACAAATGGCAAGAGCAATACAGAACGACGAGAACAAGACCGTCCAAACTGAATCTCTTCATGCTGTCCAAGACAACAAAGAAGCTATGTCTTTGCATGAACATGAAACGCATGCAAACCAAAAGAAACCATCATATTCTGCATCCAATCCAATCTTACCTGTTGAACCCAGTTCTATTTTGGAGGAACTACTGAGAAGAAATAGAAAGGAAGAATCATCAGTTCTCTCGAAAATAAAAGAGGTTGACATAGAAAACAAGGACACCATGGATATTCCTGGGGGGAATGCTAAGAGAATCTTTGGTTCACAGAGCAAGGATACAGACGATGTTGCAACAGTGATAACCACCAATGATACTCTAAAGGTTAATCAGTCAGATCTAAATATACCTCTATCACTATGTGACACCAAGGGGATTATGCCATCTTCTACTGATTTAACAAAAAACCTCACTGAGGTAAACCTTGCCACAAATACTCTCTACAATAAAAATCTGGAAATGAAGCAGACTGAGAGTTTTGACAATGTGGCCTCAGGTATACTGTGTTTACAGCCTGGAGAGACTGGAACCATAAGAGAGAGATCACTCACAAAATCACATTCTTATGACGCTGACTGTCATCGTTCAGAGCAGGATGTCAACTCAACAGATGCGTCAGACCAGGAGAAAGTGGAGATGATGACAAACACAGCCCCCTCTAAAAATCTCTGCACAGAGAACTTACAATCAGCTGTTCCAGATAAAAGAAGGTCCTGTGAAGTGAGTGGTGCAATCACAGAGGAACCTTCCTCCGTCTCTGAGGTCACTATTGATGTGAAGTCTCAACCCCAAAAAAAGGATGACCAAATCACAGAGTCCGGCCATTTACTTACTGGTCAGAAGACGGTCACCGCTGCTGTAAGCCCTCCACCACAAACAAACAGTGCAACTGAGAGCAAAACTGCACCTAGATTGTATATCTCTGAGACCTTGAATGCTGAGTCTGTGGGGAAGACAAAGACAATGAAAGACCCCACTAAGGACAATTACATTCCTGCACGAGCTGTGGACGCTGGCTCAGTTTTGGTTACAGCTGGGGCAGTCAGCCATCGGGATATAGCCAGCATAAAACAGGATGAGAACCAGCAGTCTCAACATGGGACTCTTGACACAGAAAATACAATACCAGGCCAGTCTGGCAAGGACAGGGATGATAATGCCTCTGAGAGAGAAAAATCCCAGAACATCCCCAAATCTAGGCCTGTCTCAGAACTCATTAAGGAGACCATTCAACTGCATGAGAAGCTGAAGCAGCAGGATTGGCCAAAGCCACATGAAGTCAAGCCTGATGGGACCCCTGAGCAAGGCCAGTCTATAAAGGTGGCTCAGATGAAGGCGGCTTTTGACTCACCTCAGAAATCCCCAGATAAGGCACTTGAGAGGAAGTCATCTGTGAGAAAAGGTAAGGACATTAAAATATAGCCTACTGCACTGCATAGTATCAAATGAGTAGAAACTGTAGGCAATGCAGAATGCACTGAGGATAGCAGGTAGTAGCAGGTAAATTAATCAATGAGTCATTCCTCATTGGAACTAAGTTTGTTTTTCTGGTCCATGGGCCGTGAGATGTTGGATTACGGGATTTGCCACAATCACTTTCGTCAACCTTCATCTACAAGACTGAAGGCGGGTCAAGAAAAAAGATTGGCTGATGGAACACAGCTGTTTTCTACTATCAGAAGTCGGATTTGTCACTTGGATTTGTGAAATACCGCCATCTTGTGGTGTTCTACTACATTTTTGGTACATTTTGTTCTCAAACGGAACAGATTTTTTGTTTTTTATATTCTTAAATGAAAACTGGGACCCTAGGATATAATTAAGCAAAGTACAGCCGTTTCACCTTCAATCATAAACTACGTTTTCAACTATTGTAGATGCAAACTAGGCTGCATTTATATTTCAAAATGGGAGGAGGAAGTATTTGGAACTGACACAGGGGCATTCAACCAACACACACTTGCATTAATTTCCACGACGATCTTCCTCTTCCTCCCTGTGCTGCCTAGTTAATATCACCCTAATGAAAAATATATCTTTTTAATATTACTGATCCTCTCGGCACATTTAATTGTACCTCAATGCTGTAAGGTGAACGATTGAATAGGCCTAGCCCGTGTTTTCAAAAAGGAACTACAGTAATAATCATATATTAAATATTACAATGATACTATAGCTTTAAAATAACGGAATATCACATGGATATTATAGAGATATCATAGGAGATAAGAAATGCCGCACGATGAAATAAAGCATGATGTCGGCATGCAGGAGGCCACTAGCTCACTATTGAGTGCCACAAACACACTAGGTCCCTATCTCTATTGTAGGATATGGTGATTTTTCGTTAACTGGAGGCGTGCGGTTTTCTCCTTGTCGCGTCCCAGTGCTTTTGGTGATTGGTCGCCGCGGCTGCTCGTCAGTCGTCGCCGTTCCAAACGTGCCTCGCCAAGCCATAACAGAGGCGGGACTACGGGAGGGCGTCGCTACCGCGCAGTGACAGTGAGGGAAAGAGCACACAAACGAGTTGTCAGCAGCGGCGTCGGCAAAGGTGGAATCAATTGGGATACACGTCGGGCTGTGTTATATCATTCGGCTTTCAGGAATATTTTTCATTTCATCTTGGAAGGTATGTTACGGTTAAGTCGTTTTTCTGGCTACTGTTGAGTTTTCATGGTGTTATTACTCCTACGGTGGCCATCCAGACAGGAAAGTGCATGCGCTAGCTAAATGAATCGGGATGGTCCATAGAATTTGAATTGGGTTTTTAGCTAGCATTAGCCTACGGTAGTTAACGTTAACCGATAATGCAACAAAAATCTTTCTAACCGCCTATCTAAAGCGCTGGGTGTTTTCAGGCAAGATTTAGCTTTTTGTCTTGCGGTGTTGGGTGGGTTTCGTTGACATCTTCGTCACTAAATTAAATGCCCCGTTGTATTGTGCTGTGTGGGGTGGGGTAGCTAACGTTAGTACGGAAGGAAAACTTATCACCGGAACGAATAGATCCACATAGGCGCAGATACAGGGGGTGCAGGCAGTCCAACCGCGCCCAGGCCCCTGGCGTTTTGGACTAGCGTTAATTTGGGTTGCTCAAACATTGAATAGCGGACGCTAACCATAAAAAATACTGCATAGACCTGATCAATGGAGATAATATACATTGTATGTGTGGCGTTATGATTTTTAGTCAAACTGCCACAATGCGCAGTGGGAGTTTAATCCAGATGTAATTTCCAAATTTGGAAACACTAACGCAGTAGTATCGAAAATCTATGGAATAGTGTCATGATGGGGTAGCAGAGAAAATGCTTGACTCAACTGCATAGATTGCTGTGTATCAGCCATCATCCCCCACCTATTGATTGTTTGGCCTCAGCACGTGGAAAATTGTTGGTGTGGAATTATGTATATTCAGTGTAGCCATAACCTACTATACAAACTGAGCCTAATAGCTAATGAAGGAGGAGACAGCTGTGCAAGATTCTGTACCTGAGATCATACCTGCTCATATTGAGCCCAGAGGCATTATGTGGAACCTTTTAGACTGCTTTGGTCATAACCTATTTGAGTTTCCTGTTCAAGAAAAAAAGGACAAAATAATTGAGAAAGAACAGGCAATTTTAAGTCAAGTTGGAGTACATTCTTTACTAGTCAATGTACCTTAGTCCCATTATTAGCCCAAATTCCTCTACTGAACATTTCAGTTTTTCATCACTAAACACATTATTTTTACCAATATAGATAAATTGTCAGATTGTCAGCTGCTCTGTCAAATAAACAAATTCAATGTTATGTTGTAAATATTTTGAGGTGGTCTCTCTCCAAAACTCCCTGCTTGACTCTGTCTAGTGTAATACTCAAACAAATTATAATTCTAGGGAAGCTATATTTTGAAAATGGATTGGATAAAACAAAAAGAGACCCAAAAACGACTTGATAGTGCTCTTGCTTCATTAGTTCATCATAAATAGTCTCTGCATTAAAACCATAGCGGCTGGGCCCACATAGTCCTCTCTGTGACCCTTATGTCATTATGCCACCACTGGCTGATGTGTTCACTTATGACAATAGGGCAGTTTGATGTGTAATGACCGTGGTTAGTGTGCCAAAAGGGCAGACTGATTTGCATGTTTGGCCTCTCTCTGGAACTAGGTTACTCAACTCCCTTGTGTAATCAGCTTTGGAGTTCTGGGAGCTCCCTTGCTGAGTCTTGCTGTGGGATGCAGAGCAGGTGAAGGCTGGCTGACAGACCGAAGGGCTTAATGTCAACAATTCTACAGCTGTGTTTGGGCTTGTTGTCCACTCCAGATGCATCAACCTCTGCTTGTTGTTTGTGCTGCAGTGCATGGCCTTTAGAAGTGTGTAGCCTGCCTTCCTATGGCTGAATTGAGAGAGGAAGTGGGTCAGGAAGCTGAGGGAAATTAAGCATGAGATGTGAAGAAGTGTTGGTTCTTAACCACTGCAGCAAGGCACAGTGGTGTGGCATGTGGTGAGCTCTGGTGTGCCGTAAGGTTTTGGAGAAATGGCAAGAAAGTCATTAAGTTGTATGTCCAACATATCTGTCACATTTACCTCATGAATGTTGATGCAACTCTGGCTAAGTCCAACAGCTCCTTATGTTTACTGACCACGCAAGGCATTATTTGGCATGCCTTGGAATTGTGTAGTTTTACACAAGCGTAGCACGCCTGAGCCCCAAAATAGTTTAGAAGTGCTGGGTTACTATTTACCAATACACAGGATTTGATGTTTCAATCCTTTGTACCATAATCCAGGGTGATTCAGATGTCAGAATGAATGATGCACTAACCCACAAATTGTGACTATAGAGGTCTTCAGGCTACAGCGTCATCAATCTAAAGGACCATGACACACGCACCATTCATTAGCCACCTCATCTAAATATTACAGGGTTGAGTGTGTGAGTGTGGGTATATCACTGGGGTTATCAAGTGGGCACGTCCTGTCAGATGCTTTGTTGAATCAGGCCCACAACATCTCCAGAAGGCTCAACAGTGATTTCTGGCATTCTAGAATCAGCCCCTCCTCACCCATTCTCCACACCAAATACAGCTAAAGTTATCCTCACTACCCTGTACCTATGCTTAGGCTTTTCCCTAGTTCCCAGTGGTTCTCATTAATTTCTGAAATTGCTATCAGAAACTGATATGTACATTGTGGACTAAAGAATGTACTGTACATAAGAGTTGGTTAGGGTAGTGTTCATATCAGTCTGATAGAATATTCAGGAAATCAACTAATTACTCAGCCAGCATTTTGAACTCGGTATCTCTGGTTTCCAAGATTGCATACCTCCGTTCACATGTCTGACATTCCTCAGTTTCTGTCAGGTCCTGTCTGTGCAAGATGTTATCGAAGTCCACATCTTCAAGAGTGGAGTTCAAAAAGTTCCGCTGAAATCTTACAAAATGGAATACTACAAATGTTATTGAATTTTGCTTTAAGATTTTGAATTTGTTGTGCTACAAATCATCCCCCCCCCCCACACACACACAGATTTACCAATAGTTTTTGATAATTACAGGTGGGAAGAAAATATCTCATTAACGGAGCACCTGCTCAGCATATTAGTTTGTTGTTTGTTTGTACTAGCCTGGCAGGTGAAGAGGCTCACGTGCCAAAGATAATCACACTCAGTGCTCCTAATGGTTCACACAGTCATGGTATGATGGAATCACACACTGTAAAAATTGGATGGATACAGTGAACAAATGCTTAAGTGACTTTGCCTTGTTTGTTTCCAAAGGAAACACGCTTCCTGGTCGCCATTTTGCTTACCTCTGCCCATAGAGTCTGCGCACTGCTGACCGCCAGAAGCTGTAAACATTGGTAACAGCCAGTGGGGAAAAGTGTTGATGTAGATGAAAAACAGCGCACATTGCATTACAGTCATTTAGCAGACGCTTTTATCCAAAGCGACTTACACGTTACAGTTTTACACTACGTGAGGATCGAACACACGAGAGTCTCATGCTCTACCAACTGAGCTGTCCGGGCCATTACTTTCTGAAGTCCTGCCAGTCCGCAGTTCCTTCCGATGATGAGCATCCAACCTTTTCAGTTTTTAATATTTGTAACTGCTTTTGTTAACCCCTGTGTGACAGACTGCTGGACTTTGCTTAGATGTCCCAAATAAAGTGAGTAGTTTCCACAATACGCTACCGGTTACAGACTTGAACATCGAGAACTACATTAATTGAAAACTAATTCACCAGATCTCATTTGGTGTCTTTTTTGCTATGAACACAACAATTAAATAAGTACTGCAGTACTGCTACCAGCCACTTGGTTTCCGCATTCAGAGGTCACTTGCTAATCCCTGCCCCCCTGGATAGAACACAAGCACACACACACCCTTACTACACAGGAATAGATAGGTAGATTGATAGAATGGTGCCTCAATCACAGATTAAGTTCAAATGCTCTTTCTCTTGTTGGCTGAATTTGCTCTTGGAGGTTTGTAATGCTTTGTAGCTCAGAACTTCCAGCAGATGCGCAGACTAATATTATTTCTTCCATTCCTTTTTCCCACCCACGGTTGACAACATCTGGTGAAATGGAGCAGTGGCTGGTGTATTGCTCACTGGGGGAGGGGAAAGTAGCTGACCAGGAAAAGGATGGGATAGGCTTACTCTCAGACTGTCATATTTGGGAGTCGTCAGTGTTTAATCTAATCCACCATTTCTGAAGATGATCCAGTTAAGGTCTAGCATATTTTATTTATTAGTCAGGCTGTTTTTTTATTAGTAATTTTTTTATACATCTTTTGACACACATAAAATAAAACTAAGCGTGTCCTGGTTTATGTATTTTTATGGGATATTTAAGTAGTCTCTTTCAAATCTTGACTTTAATTTGGATAAGTACCAGCTTGGATGAATGCCTCCCTTTTGAGAGACATTTGATATCTTTATCTTTAACTGTTAGTATTTAAGGTCATGTTTTGTCGTTCCTGTTTTGGAATCAGGAAGTTGGTGCCATCATTTGACACCTGAGGCTGTTATCATGTCTGATGTAAAAGAGTAAAAGAATACAACAACAAACCCTGAATCACTGGTTCATACTACATTGTGTTCCAGTAGTATTTTACATTGAGCAGAGCACAGACCACATGGCCACTCGGGGGTGGAGAGAGGTGAAAAAACAGCACCTTATCTCATTGTTGCAAAAAGCGCTGGAATGTAGCTGGAATCTGATTACAATGGTGGTCTGTGGCCTTGGTTACAGGAAGGGGATTTAGGTGGCGTCTCATGCGTTCTTGGTGACAAAAGGCAAAAGGCTGCCAGTGTATGGAGAGCATTGAGGCGACATCAGTGGGGTGGGGGAGCACCATGGGACGATATGGTTAGCAGACTGTGGGAGAAGACAGGCTGTTTCCCTAAGTAGCTGTGAAATATCAATTTCTGATATTATCAGTATGGAAGCCCATAGGGGACTTTATTAAAATGATAATGTAAACTTGAAAATGTAATTCCACAATAGCATTATAATTTTCCACGTGTTATTTGAGTAAAAATGAAAATGCAATAATCCAATTTTCATTTTCAC
This sequence comes from Monocentris japonica, assembly GCA_900323365.1. Taxonomy (NCBI): domain Eukaryota; kingdom Metazoa; phylum Chordata; class Actinopteri; order Trachichthyiformes; family Monocentridae; genus Monocentris; species Monocentris japonica. Next base: position 13,091 of record OOFE01050629.1, on the reverse strand, counting down.
ATACTCGTTCTATGACCATATTAAAATGGAAAAGCTGTTTGACATTTCATTTTCAAAGTCGTACCCCGCTGTACAGTGGACAATATTCCAATGTTAATTCGAATTTGAAAATTAAAATGCAAAATAAACAATGTAACCTGATTTTCCCTTTACCCAAGCAATATTTAAGCCACAATTAAAATGCAGTTTTCTAATGAAAACAGAATTTGACATTTCATTTTCAAAGACTTAACCTGCTGTACAGTGGACAATATTCAAATGCCATAAGCGAAACAGCGCCCCCAGTCTATTACATTTACACTTACATGTCACCACACTCTTTTGGTGTCACAATGAAAATAAAAATGCAACCTGTCAGTCCTCTCATCAAGGCGGGTCTTCAGTTAGGACGTCACTTCCTCGTTCAGTGACTTCTGTTCCTGGACCAGCTTTACGTGTCAACCAGAAGTAGTTGGTGTGGTTATTTGCCGCACCAGCCAGGCCGCTGCTGTTGCCCCAGTGACAGACAAACACTGCTACTTCCGGTTGGCGTGTAAAGCTGGTGAGAGCGTGGTGACGTGTAAATGCAATAGACTGGGGGCGCTGTTTGGCTTATTGCATTTGAATATTGTCCACTGTACAGCAGGTTAAGTCTTTGAAAATGAAATGTCAAATGCCGTTTTCATTTTCAAATTGTTAGAAAATTTTAATTGTGACTTAAATATTGCTTGCGTAAAGGGAAAAGGTTACATTGTTTCTATTGCATTCTAATTTTCAAATTTGAATTAACATTGGAATATTGTCCACTGTACAGCAGGGTACGACATGAAAATGAAATGTCAAACAGCTTTCCAATTGTACACTGCCATCTACATACAGTAGATGGCGTGTTTTTTTTTGTTTTTTTTCGTGGTGCGAGAATCATTTGGCTTCTGATTCTGTTACTTTTTGCTTCCTCTCCCACAGAGCTCATCCCGATTTATTATTGGGATTTTCATGACTGTGGTAGCCTTGTCTAGAATTTCCCTTCTCAGCTGAGGCGTTAGATTGATCAGGAAGTCAGTCTCCACACCACTCTATGTAGACCTGTTTCTTCAGTACCAAGTTTTGCCGTCAGCCCTGTGGCACATTCTCGGGGTGGGGCAGTAGTATCACTGTCTCATTGACAAACCATTTGGAGACAAATAGCCTTTGACAGAATGGGGTGGCCCAGGTTCTAATTGCAATGCATGAACATGACCAGGCATGGCAGGGAGAGGCAGCATAAATGTCTTCTGTCACCAAGAAGGGTCATAATCCTCATACAGTTATGCACTTGCACTACTCTAAAACCCATATATGAGAATTGGTGGATGTCTCTTTTTAGAAAGCAACTTAAAAATGTATTATAGTAAGGACAGTATGACTTGCCTACTATTGAATAGGTTAATTAAATGACTCTTTCAAAAACATTGGATAGTGTTGACCCACATTTACTTAATGTTAAAAGTAAAACAGAAAATTTCTGACATTGTCTTTGTAGGCTTCAAGGCCCCAAAACAGCCCAGGTAACATAAGTCGCTTTGAAGAGAGTCCACAGTTGGAATGTTTTGTCTGACATTTTAGGCCTTGCAGTAACATATAGCTTAGTCTAGACAAGTTGCATTGCGCCAGCAGCAAGTCAGCAACACACATGATCTCTGTGTCCATACTGGTTCTGTTTTAGCTGCACATTCAAAAGTGTTAAATCAAGCACAAAGCCTCGACATACACAAGCTGAAATTGAAATACTTCAAAGACATTGAATACATAAACTGAACTTGAAAGCACAATTTGGAACAAATTTGGAACAAATTCCAGCATGCAACAAAAAACAACAGTGCTCTTGTAGTTGCATAGAGCCTACATTTCATAAAAGTGATTACTTTGTTTACTTAGGGAATTGCTATTTCAGTTATTTAAAATCATTACTTTTTTATTATTAAATGGTTAAATCTGTATATGAAAAAATTCAAAAGCTATGACAATAACAGGAATGTAATGTAAAAGTTTAAATACAGGAATGTTCAGTCATCGGCCCACGATGAATATCTATAATTTAAGCCAAAAGGAATATGGAAAAGAAACTCTTTTTTTTTTTTTTTTTTTTCAAAAAGTGATCATGGAGAGAGAGGAACATTTTCAGCTATTGTTTGGACAATTTTAAGTGGTGCGTTTACACACGCAGGTAGAAAGAAAAAAGACAATAGACTTGAAGCATAAAAAGTCAGAGCAGGTCATGCGACACGCGAGTGACAGCTTAGGCACGTGCCTGTACGAAACCAGTAGACGGCAGCATTGATTAAAATCAGTGTTTCTGTTCCGACTGATGGGCGACGAAAAAACAGCAAAGTTGCAGAAGGAACACCATTTAGAAAGAGCGAAGATTTTACAGGATGATCATCTCCAAGCACTCCAGTAACCTTTAGTGTTCAGTCACGAAGCTGTAACTTGAGTCAAGTGAGAGAAATACTAATTTCTGCCAGTAATGACACAAATGTAAATATTGGGTATTTGTACAGCGGTGGGGTGGGTTAAGTCAGTTTAAGCACTGGTGAATATGACTGCATATGCTAGAAATACACTTGGGTGGCACATTCACTGGCCACTAGTTATTCATCAGTGACGTATATATGAGAATGCATCTCAGCTGTAAAGCAATAAAAGAAGTCATTCTGGCACTGGCTAAATATGAGCCTGCTTTTTTACTTGTTTCCTCTCTCTGTTCCATAGCTGTTTTGTAGTCTGATGTCAGAGCAAAACAATTTCCCTTGATTTAATAGAAGGCAGCAGTCTGTACTACTCTGACTGTGAGGTAGAGTTGAGAGGGGAACCCTGTAAGGCCTAACCCCCAATTTGCTCATGAATTGCCTGAATTCTTCCCTTATCACTTCACATTTTGTGCCCATTCTTTACTGTTTGTTGTGTAGGATTTTCTAATATATATGGCACCACTGACGCATGGCAGGGCTGCAATAGCAATGACTTTACCATGAAGACCACATTTCCCTTACAGAACTGTCAATGTCTGTGTGGAGGGAGTTGTGGAATGCAGAGAACGATGCTAAAAACCATGTCACACTGGCCCCATTTCCTGTTAGTCATTTCCTCAGGCTCCGAGGTCCTCTTTCTGTCTCTCCACATCAGGGTCAGCTCTGCTAGCTCTGGAGATGGGAAGGTACAGACCACTCTATTGGCTCCTTTCATCTGATCTGATCGACGGGTCCTTGAGGCCTTTTTTGCTTGAATTAGGGCTGGATCAGTGAGCCATATGACCCAGGAGAGTGTGACTGGGTACCACAGCATTCCCTCAGGATGTGTCTGCCTCTCTGACGTATGTCTGGGGCTGTCAGACTGGTGACAACCCAATACTGCTTCAACACAACCCCTACTGCCTTTGTTGCACATACTTGAATAGTGTTCACAGGGATTGACATTGACTTAAATTGGTCGTTGTTGCTGTTCAGAGGTCCCTCTATTGTTTAGGGAAGTGTTTTTCCCCATTTTCACAGATTGCTTAATTTTGGGGGTTTTGCCGATTATTTGTTTAACTTTGTTGAATAGTCTGTGCTCTACTGGACAAAGATGTAAATTCCTGTAATTGTTGTTGGTTATAGATGTTTTACCCTTTGTGTTGAGAATAACCTCATTTACTGTCAGTTCCTGGGGTTTCTGTGGCAACTACAGTAACCAGTCTTGCATATTTTTGGGCATATTGTCCCAGCCCTATCTCCAAGTCATGATCCAAGAAGAAATGTGTTAAGATTTCTTCGTGTTTCATTGGCTTATTGGCCATTTTGTTGCTCTATCTATATACACACCGATCAGCCATAATATTAAAACCACCTGCCTAATATTGTGTAGGTCCCCCTCGTGCCACCAAAACAGCTCTGACCCATCGAGGCATGGACTCCACAAGACCTCTGGTGTCCATCCCACAGATGCTCGATCGGCTTGAGATCTGGGGAATTTGGAGTCCAAGTCAACACCTTGCTCTTTGTCATGTTCCTCAAACCATTCCTAAACAATTTTTGCAGTGTGGTAGGGCGCATTATTCTGCTGAAAGAGGCCACTGCCATCAGGGAATACCGTTGCCATGAAGTGTGCTTGGTCTGCAACAATGTTTAGGTAGGTGGTACGTGTCAAAGTAACATCCACATGAATGCCAGAACCCAAGGTTTCCCAGCAGAACATTGCCCAGAGCATCACACTGCCTCTGCCGGCTTGCCTTCTTCCCATAGTGCATCCTGGTGCCATCTCTTCCCCAGGTAAATGACAATGTGTTCTGACATCTTTCTATCATAGCCAGCATTAACTTTTCAGCAATTTGTGCTACAGTAGCTCTTCTGTGGGATCGGACCAGACGGCCTAGCCTTCGCTCCCCACGTGCATCAATGAGCCTTGGGCGCCCATGACCCTGTCACTGGTTCACTGGTTGTCCTTCCTTGGACCACTTTTGGTAGGTACTAACCACTGCATACTGGGAACACCCCACAAGACCTGCCGTTTTGGAGATGCTCTGACCCAGTCGTCTAGCCATCACAATTTGGCCCTTGTCAAAGTCGCTCAGATCCTTATGCTTGCCCATTTTTCCTACTTCCAACACATCAACTTCAAGAAAA
>OOFE01050627.1:0-12473 GCA_900323365.1 Monocentris japonica | reverse complement strand
GGGGCAGATTTGTAGCGGGGGAAGATTTTTGGCCATTTAAAACTAATTTCCTGCATTTTCACACAACCTCACATGACTCAGGATAGGCCTACCTCTAACAGAAATAATAACTACACTTTAAGGTGTTGCATGTTAGAGTTTTAATCAAAACAAGTGAGTTGTTATAATTTGAGTAAAGTAAGGTTTAAGACAATGTGCAGTATTATCCTACTCACTGACAACCAAGCAAAGAAAACGCCGTACAAAGTGTCGTTTTTGCTCTATTGAGACATTATTTGCCAAAAAAGTTCAATTTACAACCATCAACACACGATTTAAAAGGGTCAACACTGCATTCCTTCAGTCTATATTTAATTTCCAACTCAGTGTGTTCTTCCTAAACCTAATCTGCTCGTTTTTACTGTTTTACATCCATTGTTTCTTTTATTCATCTTCTCACATCTTCATCATCTTCTCTCACAAGTGCTTCTACCTGGTCAGATAGACCCCTAACTTCAGGTAGCTGGTCCCTGAGGATATCTGCAGCTTCAGTGGTGGTGCTGTATTCATACTGCAACTTAAATAATACATCATTACTCTGAGATCTGGCAATCTGAAAATAAAACTTATCGACCCCACATAGCACCACCCAGAGGCCAAAATGGCCCCAAACGTCACACGGGATATCTCAGACACTGTACTGGCCTGGTTTTGATGAAAACCTGGGGGTATGATGCATCCCATGTTGATACGATACCAGACAGCTCTGTACACTAACATAATAATGCAAAACGCACACACACACACACACACACACACACACACACACACACACACACACACACACACAGTGTCTCGTCTGCTCTCAGCAGTAATTTAACAGCCTGTGATGAGATCTGGCAGTGCCAATGTGACAGGATAATGACTAGGCTGACAAGTATGAGTAGTAGAAGAAACAGAAACATGTAAAAAACAAAAGAATCAGACTCTCTCCAGGGGCTGTTGGTGTGAGTGTGTGTGTGGGTGTGTGTGTGCACAGATGGACAGAGGAGCCTGTTAATTACTGTCATAGAGACTGTGAGAAGGCCCGTCACGTCAGCCCCCCAGGTGGCGCTGGCAATAGAAGATGATTTAGATGAAGGACATGATGGAAGAGAAGAGGGGACTAGAGGCTCATCAGGTAGAAATCGATGATTATACCTCTGAAAGTGGAGGATGTGTGTGTGTGTGTGCCTGTGCATGCACATATACACACCTGTTAAAGTTTATGTGCACGTGAGTGCCTATACGTGTATGTGTGCCTCTCCTCTGTTATTATCCCTCACTAGATGTGTTGTTAACCTGTCTGTGTTAGCAAGTGTTGCAGTTTTTAATTACACTTCATTGTGAAAAACATGGACTCAAAACGTGCAAAAATATACAGTGAAAATAAAATATAGAGAAAGCTTGTCCAAGTTCTGTACAAAGAATGCAATTTCAAAACTTATTTGGTTGGAACTTTTTAAGGTCTAATGCAAAGTCTCCATATATGAAAAACTGAAGATAAACACTGAATAACACCCAAAGCAGTCTCTGTCTGGCTTTATGCTGTTTTTTTTTTCCCTGGGTTCATCTCAATACCCAAAACAAGACACATTTCTTGACCCTGTAAGTGTTACCAAAGAGGAGAGTTGGAGAGTGGGAGAGCTGAAGAGGTAAAATGAGACAAGTAGAAAATGAGATGAGAAAAGAGATGAGACAAAGGGTATGAGTTGAGGAGACAAGATGAAATGAGACAAGACAAGATAAGACAAGGTGAGATGATGAAATGAGACAAGATGAGACAATACAAAATGAGATGAGATCAGACTAGACAATACTAAATGCGATGAGATTAGTCAAAATGAGATGAGATAAAATGAGATGACGAGATGAGACAAGATGAGAAAAGACAAAATGAGACAGGAAAAAATGAGACAAAACGAGACTCATCAAAATGAGACAAGATGAAATGTAAAAACACAACATGGGATGAGGCTCTGGTATCTCTATTGGTACTAGTCTTCCAAAAGCCCTCAGATCCCACTGTGATGAAACAAGACAAGACAAAATGAGATGAGACGAGATGAGATGAGACAACAGTGAATTAGACAAAAAAAGAGAAAACAAAATGAGATGAAACAAGATGAGAAAAAATGAGACATTGAGACAACATCAGACACGGCAAAACAAAATGAGACAAGATGAGTCAAGATGAAATGTGACAAAACAAAATGAGGCAAGATGAAACATGACAAAACAAAATGAGTCAAGATGAGACAAAACGAGACAAGATAAAACAGTAAAAGGAAGACACTCCAATCTGTTGAGATGCAGCCCTGGTCCCAGTAGCCTCTAATAACATTGGGAGAACTGTGTCTCACAGAAGCCCTCAGATCCCTATCAGCCAACCACGTCCTGCTCCCCTAATCACTGCAGATGTGATCACTGAATTATCCGTCTCCTCTGATCTTCCCGTCTGATAGAAAAAAATACACTTCCCTCTCTCCAGGGCATAATTCAACTCCAGTGAACTGCCACCATTTCCCAGCCTTGCGTCTGCACCCCTCATCCTGTTCTGATCATATCTCTAACAGTTCAGCAGGAGGAAGAGGAGAGATCACACACCGTCAATTGCCTGTCACGAGACATTTGTTAAGAGGCAGCCGTGAAGAGCAATGGTTGTTATGTATGTCATGGTTCATAAGCAGTACACATCTGAATCAGTGCACAACCACAGTACATGGTCAGAGGAGATTTAAGCAGCGAGGAAGAAATGCATAAACATCCTTTATTTAACCACTCTTTTGTTTACACTACCATCCATGAGACGAGACACAGCCCTAAATCCAAACTGGCCTGAGAGTATCAACTGTATCAGATGCTTGAAATACTGATATTTCAATGATATTTCAATATTTCAATGGCAACACTGACTGACAAGATATAATAAATCAAGCATTTGTTTCGACCATTATTTTGCCCAGTGCGACCTTGTCTGCCTAGTTGCCCAGGAAAAGTGGAAAAACTACATACAGAAAAAGTTTCTTCAAGGTTCTATGGTTAGGCTAGTTCTATATGGTTCTATATAGAACCATAATGACTCAAAGAAAGTCTCTGATCTGTTAAAAGAAACAACTGGAAAATCAGAATAAGAAGCCCTAAGTTGCTATTTTAATAAAGACGGCCTCACAGGCCTGGTCAAGTTTTGGAAACTTGACCAGCTTTGATGTCCAACAGCTGGCTTAATTGAATCTTAGTTTGTTCAGCTTGATAAAAACACGACAGGCGAGCATTGCCCTCCACCTTTCTCATCTCCTCCAAAAAAGAGGTGCAGAAAAATGATAACAGATAGCCAGTAAATGTAGCATGAATGATTAAAGAGCCCCGCAGGGAGAGGTTGTCAAACACTGGAGACAGTCACCTTTTTATTTGTGTCATTTTCAGCTGGGGGCAGGAGACAGAGAAAGAGAAAAAGGGAAGGGACCGAAAGTGTTGCGCTAGAGGGTGAACTTGAAGGAGGCTAGACTAATTTGCAGAAAAAAACAGCCTAGCAAGAAAGAATGAGAGGTTTATCTCGCTTTGAAGAGAGGACATAAAAAAAGCCATATGATTCTCTCCTTAACCTTGTTTAGGCTGCGTTCATACTGCAGGGAATTATGCTCAATTCAGAATTGTGAGTCAGATCTGGGGTTTTTGGTGACTGTCCATGGAACCTATGATACTAATGTGAACTGCAAGACATTTCGTCAAGCTAGCTAATATGGAAGGTGCTCAAAGATGACTCTTTATTTATTGGATTTTGATGTATTTACATGACAATCGGTGTCGACTTCATCAACAGATGATACAGGCAAGAAAGAACTTTAACAGTTAGATAGACAATGTGAGATAGACACAACAGACATGACGTCTCAAGTTCATGATGTAAACTTCACTGATAACCATGGCAACACTGAAAAAAAACAGATTTGAACATTAAAATACAAGTTGCATGCCTAAGAATCAGATTTAGTAACACATATCAATGTGGTCTGGATTGGAGTTGAAAAAATCTGCTGCTTTTTGCAGGGAGGGTGGGCGTGGGCTGGATGCAGGAGAAAATCAAGCTAGTGGGCTGGTTCTGGCCCAAAATTAACACCACAGCACACCAAGGCAGGACAAGCTACAGTTACTCAGCTTTGGAACTCAGCAACTTCCATTCTTATCTTGTTTTTTTTACTTTTCTCCTTCTCACCCTCCATCGCTCCTTCTAGCCTTACTCCTTTGATCAGGGTCCTAAACAGAGGCAGGATTTACATCAGTAGCAGCAAGCTGCTCTCATCACTATGCTCTGCCAAAGCTCTTCCTTACAGTAGAGCTTTCCAAACACCCAACATTCAGAAGAATTACATCTGGTACAGCCTTTCTGTCAGCTAGCCACATAATCCTTAACTGCTCCTTATTTAACCTCAGACTGAAGTAAGGAAGTAAAAGTCACTGCAGTTTGCATGAAATTGAAATAGTGCTCGAAAGTGTGGACAGTTGGTTGTAGCCTCAGCTAAGTAATTTTGCCTGTGTAAACAAAATGAATAACAAGAAAACACTACAAATGAGAAAACACTAATTGTATTTGGGGTAAACAGAAGTTAAAGGGATCCACCTATGTCAGAATCAGAATCAGAATCAGAATCAGGGGGTTTATTGCCAAGTAAGTTTACACATACAAGGAATTTGCCTTGATCTGATGGTGCAACATTTAACAGAAGAAAAACAAGTCAAAAATATAAGAAGGAACGAGTCAAAAATATAAAATCTAAAAAAACAAATTCACATAATAAATTATAAAAAAAAGACAAAACATATAACAAGACAAGAGATGTGTGCAATAAGGTGCAGGTGTTACCCAGCAAACATGCCCATGTTGACCCAATGCAGGCCCTATGCAGGCAAAATCACTGGCCCAATGTGGGCTGCCTGCCCACTCCACTCCAAAAAAAAATCAAACAGGATATTTATTAATTAAAGAAATTGTGTAAAGCTAATCAGCAATGGGTCCATGTTGGTTTTGTGTGGGCTGCCATCACAATGGGTGTGGAGTGGGCCGCCCACTTGGGGCCGGGGCGTGGCGCACTGTGGGCTTCCCGCAGTGAATATTGACTTGGGCCACCCATTTGGGGCCAAGGCACGGCACAGTGTGGGCTGCCCAGAGCTCCAACAGCACACATGCAGTCCACATGTGGCCAGTGCTGTGCTGTTTGCTGGGTATTGATTTTCACACAGCACTTACATTTCTTTCATACTCCACACCAATCTAAAATTAAATCAAATCAAACTTTATTTATCTAGCACATTTCATACATTAAGATGCAATGCAATGTGCTTCACATCAAATAAAAGTGTACAGATAAAAAAATATTAAAAAAAATACAAAAGTGATTAAAAATAAAAAAAATAAAATATATCAAATCAAATCACATTTATTTGTATAGCCTTTACCACAGTTAGCCTCAAATAGCTTCACAATGTCCATAATGTGAGAACAATTTATGGTGGCACATGACACCCCCCTAGCCATGGACCCTTCCAGAGGATGAGGAAAAGCTCCTATAAAACCTTTTAGGAAAAAAAATGGAAGAAACCTCAGAGAGGGCTCCCCGTACCAGGATGGTTGGGCATACAGTAGATGCCGAGTTTGGGCAAACTGAGTATACAATCTAGTCTGTTGTTCCCGTCATACAGCATGTTAGGAGGTTGTAATTTAAGTCCCTTTTACCCTCTCACCATAAGATCTTGTTTACTTTGAAACTTCTTCAAATGTCCATCTTACAGACATCCTTGCCTTTGCAAACAAGTCAGTGTTTCATTTATTTTGAGAAATAGTCTCTTGTTTGGTTTTAGCCTATAACCTTTATAACTGGCAGGGAGTTTCCAGGGAAGCTGTGTTTGAATAAATGTGTGCAGAACGATACTATGGATCATTTCCTCATGACTTGTGATGTCTGCAGGAACTTTCAGGACTTTTGAAACCATGCAATGAGAACTGGTGCAGGGATAATATAAAACAGTGGTGTGAAAAAGGAAATAAGCAAAAAAGTGGGGAAAATTTTGTGGAGAGAAAAATCAACAACCAATGATCAGGATGAGTTGATCAACCATCATACTATTCCAATTATTTGAACAATAATCTCAAATGTTAACTATTGATCTGTGCTAGCAATCTAACTGCCTTGTAACCACAGACTTTCACATAATGCGGGTCTCTTAATACAAATACCCCACGTGAACTACTAGTGCAACATTAGGAATGATCAGAATGTGTTCTTTACAGAGCAGATGGTTGCAATTCTGCCAGCGCTAACTAGCGCAGAGCGATTATGTGTGATGATAAGTTGCTTCTCAGTTGAAAGCCTATCATTAGGGCTTTAATTAAAGCAGTAGCCAGGGAGGGTGAGACTGTCTGCCAGTTTGGTAAAGGATTCCTTATACCCATGGGGGGGCTTTCACTCGTTCTCATTCCCTCATAGCCACGTGGTCCTAGTGTACCACATGAGTCTCTTTTTCCTTTCGTGTAAGTAGCTGGGTATACACAGACCCAGGAGCACACATGGACTTATAGACACACACAGATGGCAGGCTCTATGACTGGAGGTAACCAGTGTCGCCTTGTGTGGTCGAGTGTCTAGACTAAGCGTAGCCCAATGGTGGCATTACAAAGGGGGTGGCTAGAAAGAGGGCATTTCAGAGATCATATGAATTAAAGTAATCTAAAGTTCATATTCATATTTATAGTATGGCTTTTAACTGCATACACATTCAGAGGTGCATATCACACATTGTGCACCCATAATTCACGCTGCTTTTGTGCCCTTGATAGACAACCCAAGGAAAGAGATATTGTTTTGTGCCACAGTTGCTTAGTAAAACAAAAAAAAAAATCTGTATCTTTGTCCCAAGGACAAAGAAACAGTAATACAATCTGGAGGCAAAGGACAAGTGGAGAGCCCAGGCTGTGTGTGACTGGCCTAGTTTTGGGGGAAGCGAATGGATTAATAAAATATGGCTGGGAATGGATGTGGCTCCCAGACCTGATTGGAGAGCCAGAGGAGGACAAAGTCGCCTTTAGACGCCAGTCTGTAACTACACTGTAATGTTTAAGCACTTCTTGAAATAATTTTTGTAGATTTGCTTTTGTGTAGTGTCTTCAACACTATTGATTTTTACTATTATACTGTTTTTACCTGATATTCTTATCCTTTTATCTTGTGGTGCCTTCTTGTTTTCATTTGTTGTAATCTATGAGTATGATGTTTGCTTTTATGTGATTGTAAAAGCACTTTGTAAAGTCTTTTGCTGTACAAATCAAGGTTATTTTATTAGTAATAGTAATTATAGTAATTGTAATAACTACAAGAACAACAACAACAATGATACAAATAATAATAATAATAGGGCTGAAACCCTTTTGTTTTTGCTTTGGTTTCTTCTACTTTCATTTCACATCATCTACTTTCACATCAACACCAAATTTGGTACACACCTTAATATATGGGGCATCAAATGTGGATTGTGCACAAAATTGATTTTGTGGCATGAAATGTATTTTCGTAACACAAAATCCCCAAAAAACTGTAGTTAGGATAGTATCTTAGATTAATCGCTTCAGGTAAAGTACATCACTTCATTCTGACCTTTCTGTCTCTTTCTCTCTCTGTCTGTATCTCACTGTCTCTTTAAAGCACTTTGAAAGCATCAGGCATCTGGCAGCACCCTTATTAAAAGAATATATTGTTAAATTGAATGCCATCGATATCACTAAATTGCAGGCGCTGTATAAAATGTCAATCAATGCCCTTGAGAGGTTGGCCATCGACTGCTCCTGGAACTAGCTGATGTTTTGAATGGCCCTTCACTTTGTTAATGTCTCCAGATTTATGGGCGCTGGAAGGACAGTTTACTTTATATCAGACAAATGATTTAAAGACACTACAAATAATGGGTCTTCTGCTTTGCCAGCAAAGGATTCATTTATAAAAGTGTCATTTCAGAACATGCAGACCCTTTCACTCAATCACTACTTGCAAACTCACCTTGATTCTTTGTTGTTTGTAGCCGGCCTCGCAAACACATCGCAAAATCCTTCAACAAAAACTTTGACACCTGTAAAATGTGTTTGCTTCCGTGAATGCACTCCTCTCCTAAGTATAATGCATGAAGTTGAACATTGACCTGGCTGGTGTTTTCTGCTAATCAAATACTAAAGAATTATTTATTTATCCAGTTATTCAGTGTGTTGTTCACCCCAAGTACAACTCCATGCATACTTCTCACTTGGCTATGTCATGTGTATGATGATCTGATGAAGGCTTATGCTGAAACGCATTAGCCTGATGTGGCCATTAATAAAAGTATGTTATAACAAGTCTTATTTTTTGAATACGTTTTATTGAGTGCCACTATTCGTACGTTATTCATAGATTCATGATTCAATTGGCCGAAGAATGTGATCACAGTAGCTTCAGTTAACTGATAGTTACCCGATCCCTTATTGAAACAAAGTTTGATGGATGGACGTCATTGCAGACAGCTTGTGGGCGTTTAGGCCGACGGAGTGAGCTAACCAAACACCTGGAGCTGTTTGAATTACTGCTGTACAGCACAGTAACTAGTCTAGAGAAAATGAAGATGGATGACCCTGGCTATGGAAAACATTCCTTGGTCAAAGGCCTCACATCACCTCTCACATGCAGAAACTGACTCTCAAGCCTTGTCTTCAGCCATAATCCAATGTGTTAGAGTGAATGCAAGCACAATCCCTGAAAACTGGAAATTGTTGAAGCCAAGTGGAGGATTAACTAGCCCATACAGTACTGCTGAAGACCAGTTTAGATCACCACCAGTCAATATCAAACGTGTCTACACATATTCAACGTGCCGTTATAGCTCATTGTTTGCACCGAAGAAAAGGGGAGTTGCATTTATTGGTATCTCAGGGGAAGTAAACAAAATATTGCAAATGTTTAAAATCTAATTGTCTGTAATGCAGTCATGATCATCATCTATGCCATTACCGCTGTTGTTCCTGAAATGTAATTTTGCTGCCTATTAGCTGTGCATTATGTTACAGCCTAGGGAAGGTCAAGGCAACATGTGTTGACTTGTTCTGCTTCCCTCCTTGACACACAGAATTAACTCATGGCAATAGCTGCAAAGTTGCAATTTCCTGTAATTTGGTAGGAAGGGACTTGATGCTGGGGACTCTGCAGGGAGCAGGCAGCCTTCACTTCCTCTCTCTCTGCCTCTCCTCTTCCTTTTTCTTCTCTTTTCCCTTGCTCTCTCTCTATGACCCCCACTAAATGCAGGACAGTAAAATTGCTAGTCTCTAGCCTGATGATACTTAGGCCAGAAATGCACTGTGACTATGATTCTGTTTGCCACATGGCTGTGATCTTGCTGTGTGTCCCTGGCTTTAAGTCTTATTACAGTTGTTAATAAGAACAAATTGTCGAGAGTATGATGTGACTGTGACTGTACAATTACTGTACATCGCTACAGCTTGCTGCACTGGGTTGGCTGGCAAGATTTAAAAACAGCTATCGCAAGCACATTCAGAGCATAGTTCAAAGGCACATTTGTCTCCGTTTAGAGGTTTATTGGCTGGCACTGGATGCTTTTATACAGGATTTCTTCTATGCTTTTTTATGCATACTGTCTTTTCTGCAGCAGCAAGAAGAGAAGACTTATAAAGTGTCTCCTTTTGGAAGGCAGCACAGAGCCAAAGCCCCACATTTCCCCTTGTAGCTGTACACACAAAGACCAAGCTAAATAATTCATACACTACATTTGTATTGAAGGTGTATCATCCGATGAATCAGCCGGTTCGCTCTCCAAGCTGGCTGAAATTGTGTTGTCAGCACAGCCAGGGTGGACTTGAAGTGCTCAAGTCTGCATACAGCTCCACGCAGCCAGACCAAGAGTCCCCGTCTTGCACAAAACAAACACCCCCTCACACGTCTGTTCATCATCACAATACCCCTCCATCACAGGAATGGGAGTCACATCATGGGCTGCTTGAGTTAGGACCTTTTCTATGAGGACAGGGAAGAGGTTTGTATATGTAGTGGATGCATTTTCAGTGGAAAAAATGTAATAATAAAACTAAAATCATTTTGCTGACAATCTGCAGTGGGTCAACTGGCAGATATGACAATGATGACATATTGACAGAGGCTCCATGGGAACACTCACAGCTCCATTGCTTTGCTAGGCTCAGGGCGAGAGATTTCTGCTTTGGGGTTTCGTCGGGGGAAATCTAGACGGGGGCGGATGATGCCCACGGGCCTCCTGGATGAGGATGGATGAGGACATTTTGGCTGTCAGCAGCAAGAGGCCTATCTGGCTCTGTCAGAAGTCCACAGAGGAGAGAGAAGACACCATGGGCCCAGTCTCAATTGGCCAACATAGCCTTCCTCACATGCTGTCCTCATCATCCTCATCTTTCACAGGCTGGAATTTGTGGGATTTTTGTCTCGTCCAGGTTGCTTTTTTTCTGACAAAGAACTGTCAAAATCTCTTTGTTTTCAGAAGAAATGAAGTCTTTCATCTGCTGTCTATTGCTGCTTTAGTGCTGAGGGTGCTAACCCTCCCTGAACTCAAGTTTGTTTTAGCAAGTCATGTTTTTCACATCAGTGGAGGTAGGGGAAAATAGAATGGCCCGAGGGAGCCAGTTTAGATGATTGGGGTAAACCTATAGGAGCCCTCTGTGAGTCGGTCATCGATTTCACTGTCTCTCTCTTGTTGTTGGTGTTGTTGAGGCCCTTCAGGCAGCAGTCTGGTATCCAAAAACAAACACACAGCAGGAGGAGGCAACAATCCACAGCCTAATCCACAGGGTGCTTTATCAATCAATATGACCTTCTGCTAGAGCACAGATTCTTCTCCTGTCTCTGCCTCCATCCCCCAGCATCCTCCAGCCCTCCAGCCCACACGGCGTACTGGGTAGTGGGTAATGTAGGCTTTCAGCACCCTCAGAGCTGAGGCAATCTGAGCTCATTGTCTGGACTTCCTTTAAGAGAGAGTGGCGAGTTTGAGTGAACATAATAATGTGGGCTACTCTGGCTCGTCGGTAGGCTTCAGTGCAATCGGCAGTACATCTGAGTCGTTGTTGAGTCACTTCTTTGTGAAGCATTAAAATCGGTCCTTGAAAATCTCAGGAAGGAGGGAAACATGAAATGGATTTAATGAATGAATACGGTTCTCGTGGGAAATCGAGTCCGGAACGTTTTCATTTTCTCTGTCTGAGGACTTGTTCAATAATTGGGTTATGTGGGCTCGCCAAGGAAGTTGTCAGGCTTCAGGGGTTTTTATTTGTGCCTGGCCATCAGCTCACAGTCTAGGGCAGTGACTCCTGGGGTGGCGCCCCCGAGAGTCCCTTTAAGGTACAGCTGCCTGATGAATCACTCCAGAAGCCTCATTTTCCCAGAAAACCCCAGCTTGTGAGGTGATAGGGCGAGAGGAGGCAAGAGGCCACACAGCTGGGTATGAGAGTTTTACTGCTCCTTAGGTAGGCTTAGACAGTGAGTCTAAGTGGCTGCTGAGGAGAAGGAGTGGTAGTCACACACACTAATATGATATGTCACTCTTTTAATTTTGCAGGACTGAAAAACACACTCATGGTTTCTTTGGATGTGGTATACAGAAATCAGAAGTTGGTGATAGTAGGCCAACAGTGGATGTTACATAATATAAGCACACGTGGACATGCATGTACATACACACACACACCGGCATGCAGCTTGAATCCTGAATCTTGTTAAGGTACATGTACTCTTATATAGTATACTTAAATTGTCAGATAAACGTATGTATTCTAAATGTACCCATTCACACATACATACACACACACACACACACAATCTTACACTGGTGGCCTCATATTATTCATTATAACACAGCTTTCAAAATCTCTGATTCTCTCATCAATAGCAACTTCCTCCACAGAGCTGTTGCATTTTGTCTAAATTGCATTAACATGGAGGAAAGTGTTTTCTTATTAGCTAGAAAATTAATTGAGCGAAATGTAATAATATGGTTTGACATTGATTTTTCCTAACAATCTTGAGCAAAGTCTGTGGCACTACTCTAATTACGAGCCCACCCTGCCAGCCCAGATGTTGGAATTTTACCAGATGTGGTCCACCTGCTGGTATGAGAACACTTATGACCAGCGGGTCAGAAAAGCTTTCCTCTATCCTCCACGGCATGGCAGAGAGAGACCAGCAGAGGCAGCGAGCAAACGCAGGCACCGCTGGTAACAGCTGCTAATGACATACAAATGGTTAGCCATTAATGGCATAAAGAGGGACAAAAGTGTGTTTGTGTGTGTGTGTGTGTGTGTGTCTGTGTGTGTGTGCATATAATCATAAGATACAAAACTTAGATTAAACTAATGATGCAAATGGCAAAATTGGGTCATTGCAGCAGCAAACAGTAATAGG
>OOFE01050620.1:0-15622 GCA_900323365.1 Monocentris japonica | reverse complement strand
TGGGGGAGTGTGTGTGTGTGTGTGTGTGTGTGTGTGTGTGTGTGTGTGTCTGTGTTAGGTGGTTTCAGGGGGTGCGGTGAGAGCTAATGAGCTCAGCAACTAAGTCTCTCAATCTAGTATAACCTAATAGCGTTGCAACATTCGCTGACTATTATACTTCCATCTGATTCTCATATCTACTTTTACAACTGTCTCTCCATTCAGTTTGTGTCAGATCAGACACACCACGAATGAAATGAAGTGAGTGAATGAAGCTTCATGCAATATGCCCCCTGAAGTGAATCCAAAACAAAAATGTACCTGGGGGGATGTTAATTTAGCGGGCCACCCAGATATTCAACTTGTTTGGGAAACACTGGACTTGTAAACTGGTTTCAGTTAATTGATCATGGCTCATATTGGGTGCTTTGTACTATGTTATGAAATGACATTTTGACCTGCATAAGTCAGTGGCTTGTATTGTATTGTATTGTATTGTATTGTATTGTATTGCACTGCAAAATATTCAAGAGGTAAAACGTGATCATGGACCTCAACCATAATATGAGATTTCAATAATATTTCATTTATTTCTGACAGAAAAATCCAAACAGACAAATGCCCACACCTCATAGAGGGAATAACATGAATTTCGTGGTTGCTGCTGATAGATATGCAGTTATACACCGATCAGCCACAACATTAAAACCACTGACAGGTGAAGTGAATAACATAAATTATCTTGTTACAATGGCACCTGTCAAGGGGTGGGATATATTGGGAAGCAAGTGAACAGTCAGTTCTTGAAGTTGATGTGTTGGAAGCAGGAAAAATGGGCAAGCGTAAGGATCTGAGGGACTTTGACAAGGGCCAAATTGTGACGGCTAGACGACTGGGTCAGAGCATCTCCAAAACAGCAGGTCTTGTGGGGTGTTCCCGGTATGCAGTGGTTAGTACCTACCAAAAGTGGTCTAAGGAAGGACAACCGGTGAACTGGTGACAGGGTCATGGGCGCCCAAGGCTCATTGATGCGTGTGGGGAGCGAAGGCTAGCCCGTCTGGCCCGATCCCACAGAAGAGTTACTGTAGCACAAATTGCTGAAAAAGTTAATGCTGGCTATGATAGAAAAGTGTCAGAACACACAGTGCATTGCAGCTTGCTGTGTATGGGGCTGCATAGCCGCAGACCGGTCAGAGTGCCGGCAGGTGGTTTTAATGTTATGGCTGATCGGTGTAGATAACATGCATTAGCAAACATTGTTTTTGACCTTTGTGGAAAATGTCCTGTAATTTCTAATTTCAATATAATTCATGAATGTTCTATGTTTTACTCTAGGTTTGAGGGTGCCAGAGACCATGTGTTCCCCATGGAGTTCTTCTTCCCTCCACAAAGGACTTGCCTGATCTGTGCAGATGAGGCATCTGGGTGCCATTATGGTGCCCTCACCTGTGGCAGCTGCAAAGTTTTCTTCAAGAGAGCTGCAGAAGGTAATCCTCAATGGGCTAATCTGGAATTGAGTTTGGTGCCCCATCTGAGCTAACGTTGCCTCACTATTGGCTTTATTTACAATAAGATGAGAGCCTGTCTCACAAAGCGAGATTAGTGGGTTAGTGAGCTAACTTTGGGGATAACGGTCTCACGACAGTGGCTCACTATAGCAGGGTATATCACCATGGTAACTGGAGGCTACACGGCTAAATTATGTTCAGGATATCTGATCCAAACATAAAAAAGTCTGCCTCCACTCCAATCAACTCTCTGCAAAAATGGCATCACCACTCCTAGGGGATTCTGTGGAATTTTTTAAATAACATTCATTGGAAAAATTCCATTTAGAAAAGCAGATATGAACAAAAACACTGCATTCAAATGAATGAGACAAGTAATAAAAAGAACTGTATGAGGAATTAACAGATAGCAAGAAGAGCTGTTTGCAGGGCGAGGGTGTTAAGACCGGCAGAACACCTTTGATTCCATGATGACTTATTAGATCAGAGATATAATAAGCTCTCTGGCTATGAAATATGGCTTCTATCAAATAGCAGGTAGCCCATTAGTTGACAATAGTTGATCAATAATGAATGAAACTTACTGTCACATTTTAAATGTGCTGAAATGAGTGGTGCAATAGATCACGCTCCTATTCCATCACTGCAGTGCTGGTGGACATGAGGTGGGCTTTGTGAATAGAATAGACGCAGGGTTGTCAATCAATGAAAAGTATTCCCACTGTGTCTCAATGGCGGGGCAGTGATAAGCCTGTCTACTAATCTACTTACTTCTATCTGCAATTTTCCTCCAGCAGTCCTCTCTAGTGTTGGTAGCAGCAGCTGTGGTACTTTTCACTGTTATGCTTTTGTATTGCTCATATTTATTCATTATAGTAGTTTGTTCTTCTTGAGAGAAAAACAAATGTATAGTCATCAATTTCTTTCCCATACTTCCCACTTCTACAGTCTTGTACATGTTGAAATTATTGGCAGCAGCATTATGCTTACAGTTGTGGTCAAAAGTTTACATACACTTGTAAAGAACATGTATATCATGTCTTGAGTTTCCAATGATTTCTACAACTCTTATTTTTCTGTGATGGAATGATTGGAGCACATACTTCTTTGTCACAAAAAACATTCATGAATTTTAGTTCTTTCATAAATTTATTATCGGTCTTCTGGAAATATGACAAAATCAGCAGGGTCACAAATATACATGCAGCAATGCTAATATTTGGCCATTTTCACCTCAATTAGGTGCTTTTGGTAGCCATCCACAAGCTTCTGGCAAGCTTCTGGTTGAATCTTTGACCACTCCTCTTGACAGAATTGGTGTATTTCAACTAAATTTGTTGGCTTTCTTACACGGACTTGTTTCTTCAGCACAGCCCACATGTTCTCAATGGGGTTTAAGTCAGGACTTTGGGAAGACCACTGTAAAACCTTAGGCAGCAAGAAGAGAATGTGTATTGAGAGATCACCAAGATCCAGGTTTAGTTTAGAAGGGATTATTTACACTTTACCATTGTTCCCATGTCCTATTTGGGTCAGTGCCACTGGCTCTGCAAGAGGCAAGAAAAATCTTACGCTGCCATTTTTAATAATTTCCACTATGACAATGACTTTGGCTGTGCTGTATTTCAAAGTTAATCATAGCCTTCAATTATTTAAGTCACAATAAAATGATGTTAGCTAATTTTCTGTGCTATAATACACACATATTTAACCATCAATGGCAAAAAATTTCACATTTTACTTTTACTACCTGGAAAACAGTGTATCTTTAGTGGTTACCTCATGATGCACCAGTAGGTGTACATGGGCCTGCATGTCAAATACATACAGGACTGCAAGTATTTGACAACTTAACATGTTTTAAATGCATTTTTAAGATGTAATTGGTTTGTTGATATTTGCATTGTGAATTATGGATGGTTCTGAAAGTTTTGTTGAGAAGGAGAGATTATTTATACCAGCAAGTATTGTCCTTCATAGCATTCTCAAAGCATTTCAGATTGAGCTTTTAATGAACCACACAGCTACAGTAGTGGTTCACACTGCAATGCATTTACAAGATCTAATACAATTTACCACATAAACTGAAATTACTCGTTTGATTTCTTTATTTGTTTTTCTCAGATGAAGTGAAGGCCATCAGACTTAAGCAATAGATTATACTCATTCAGTATAGTAGTAGTATATAGAGTTTCAGGGGTCAAGGGTCAAAGAAATGGCTTTTTAAATAGATTAAATGGAACCATTTTGTTCTTATTCATTTAAACTTCTAGCTCATCTTATATTTCAATGGCAAAATAGTACCACATCTTTTCCATCATTCAGTAGATTAATTATGGTTTCTCGGTCTTTGTAGGCAAGCAGAAATACCTGTGTGCAAGCAGAAATGACTGTACTATTGATAAGCTCCGAAGGAAGAACTGCCCTTCATGTCGGCTGAAGAAGTGTTTTGAAGCTGGGATGACTCTTGGAGGTAAGATGGTTTATGACCACACAAATGCTCTAAAAATGCTCTAAAAATCCTTTTTTCAAAACAATTATTCTTTTAGTTTACAGCTGCTGACGCTACTCTCTAGAACTTATTCATACTATACACTGTTTGGTTTACTGGTAATCGCTGCATTTAATTGCGTTTCCCTCCATGGGCTTGTCAGTGGCTGTTGGCGTATTCTGCTGTATGTAGAATGTGTACAGTATGAACTATCTCAAACACTGTGCACTACATAGTGTATGACCAAAGCATACTAAAGAGAAAGCGAAGTCTTAAAGGGGAAACTATTAATGGTCTCCCAAGACCAAGTACTTGATTTTCTCCATACTGCACATCTTAGCCTGCTCTCTTCAATTGCTGCATCATCACAATAGGGGATGTTACTGATAATCAAACCCCTGACTGAGCTGCCATGCAATTTAGACCTATTCCATTCACTTCTCCTTACTGTCACCCAGACCTGTTCGCCGTATTAGGCCGTAAAGATTGACATGTGGTGGACTAATTTTAGTCTTGTGTTCAATTTTCTCTCTCTTCCATTTTCTCATTCTGTTAACAGTGAAAATTGTACTGAGAAGCACAAAGCTGACATGAGACATGTGAATTAAAGCAGCAGAAATGCTGGTAATTTTGCCACTAGTCACTGACAAGCCCATGGGGGGAAAATGCGATGTAATGCTGTGATTGTCAGTAAAAAGGCACACCTTTTCTGGTGGTGGCTAAAAAGGTCCTTCTTTCACTCAAGTTCATAGACTTGTAATTCACTTGCTGCATCTCACAGGAAAACCTTTGACAATAATTTGTGGTAGTGGAGGAAAAAAATGCTACATTTGCATCTTATTATCCCAGCAGTCTTTCTCTATAATAATATAATGTATTGAAAAGAAAAGAAAAGGAGATTTCTAATCTAACTAATTTGACTCATGGTTTTTATTAAGAAGTCCTAAGAGTTTCTGTTTTGTTAAATACATAAAATAATCTATTATAACCTTTGTATCATAATATCATGTATCAAGGTCCATTATTAGGCTCAGTCCTAATAAGCTCTGAAGGGACCCGAAAGACTCTTTTAAATCTCTGAATTTTGATTACCATCTAATAATGCACTTGTTGAATTTTCCATCCATTCAAGATTGAAAAGAATAGTGGAGAATTGCTAGCAGGTTTTCATTTGAAACGTTTGAGTTCCATATTCCTCCTGGAATGTTAATTGCATCCCCAAATAGATCTGAGCAGGGTTGTTAATTTGACCAAACCACAGACGCAGAAGCATAATGAAGACAGCGCATTGAAAATATCAAGTGACCTGGATGAACCCTTCTGCACTTCTGCAGACAGAATACTTTCCACTTTGCAAATTCACCACCATTTCTGTGTAATAACATGTTAAAATAAAATGTTATAAATACTGAACAAACTGGATTCCAGCTTCCCCAAGTAATTGTTAGATAAAAACTTGCAATATCCCATTGATACTCGTATCTCCGGTTTCCCCTAATTGTAATGCAAACGGGGCAACCTTGACTTTATGTCAGGCGTTTAAATGTTGTGCCCCCTTTCTGAAAAATACATACAGTACATCCAGTTCAAGCTGTTTCTGTAGGTGTATTTTGCCTTTATCAACATTGTTTCATTATAGTCTGTGATTTGTACCCATACTGAAGATTTTTTCCATGAAACATTTGCCCCTTATAAAATGCCCATAAGTCGCCATTGCCTTGGAAATACTTGCTTTGATGGAAAGTGCATGGCGTATGATTTTCCTTCAATTTCCTACCATAGGACTGATCTGAACAACCTAAATTAAGAAATTATTGGCAATAATGTAGATTCAACGTTCAGGTCTGTGGGCTGCATCCTGAAAGAAAGACAAGACATCTTACTGGCATATTTCCTTCTCAAACAGTTCCTTTAACTGCATTCAGATTCAGACGTCGCTGCACAATGAATGACAACTTGAGATACAGAAAATCGTTGTGAGATGTCAGGGCTCGAAGCCATCCTGTGCAACCACAGGTGTGCACAATTAAAGGGAACATAGCTTATTTCGGTCCACACTAATGCACAATAAAAGTACGATTGTACGATTATTCACAATACCGAATCTGAAGTCATTTGAAGATGAGTTCCAAAATAAGTCTCAGTGTGCAAGTCACCAGTTGCAATACAGAAACCACATAGGGATGTAGGCGTCTATGGGCGACATTTAAATCATGTTTCCACAGTGCAACTGGCCAAAGCTGCATTTTTGTTGCAATTCTGTGTCAACCTGTTTGTGTACTTGCAAAGTTGTTTGTTTGCAAAAAGTGAAATCAAGACATGCACAATCACTTGCAACTTGGTGCACGCACAATAAAGCCTAGCCATTAAATGGAAGAGCCCAGACATGTAGAAACTGTAGGAATATGGATAATGCTTCCTCAATTTTTGTCATTTGAAAGATAATGTCTTCGGTATATAGTGAGCCTCACAAAGTTCAAATAAATTCTAAATACTTGTTGATCAAAAGACCTATTTAGCCTGCTACTTTCTTTTGGCTTGCAGTGTTTTTTTTGTTTTTTCAAAGAATTATGCAGAAGTATTACTTATTAGAACTAATACAATGTCAGTGCTGAAAATGATCAACACTATAATCATTCAAAGATTAACATGCCTATGCACATTTAACTACTTTAATCAAATACTGACCAATGAAAAGTTACAAATCGCAAACTTGTATAAGCTGTAACCAGTAACAGTCAGAGTATGACGTGCAGCGCTGGTAAGGAGCTGCAGAGTGGCCCATCAGGACAACAAGCGGTGCCTGCGCCCAATTAAGCCTCACCTATATCTGTGGCTCTGTCTCAGTAATAAGCTACAGGCAGACAGCGACACATCATGTGAGAGGCACCCTGAAAAGACATTACAGAGTGTTGGCCTCATCCCCAAAAAGGTGGAAGATTTATTCTAACACCTGTGGTGCACATTTTGTGTGGTTTGAAGTAAAACCACACAAGGACGATCCAGAAGGCTGCAGGCACACTAGAGCATCATCTGGCTGATTAACACCATATTTGACCATCCTGACAATCAGGAGGGGAAACACTGATCTAACTCTTGGTCAGGTCTGATGGTCCAAACGGATTATCTAGTACTGTGAAGGGTTTATACATTCACATCAAATCAGCATTTTACACACTAAAGGTAAAATGTGTGTAAGAACAGTTGTCACTCTTACTTTTTTGTGGCCCCAGAGACTGAGGCCAATGCTCAGAGTCTCTCTGGGAGGATTGGCAGCCAAATGCCCAAAAAAGAATGATGAGCTGTAAGGGAGGTTGATAGCAATACAATACAGTAACACAGTTTTAAATACAAACTGTTCCCCAAAAAAGTGTACATAGACCTTTTCTGTTGTCAAAGTGAATCCCAAAATCTGAAATACTATGAATGAAATTATATTTGTATTAGAAAATTTTGACCTCAGTGTCTTGAGTAAATAGTTGCTCCTCTGAACTACATTTTTGAGTGTAACAGAGACCTGGTATGGATGTTTACACTGGCATCAACTGAAGGGGGCGTGGATCTTAAGGTTAGCTCAACCTGACCTATTTACAATGTACTATGCAAAGATCAGATACATGCCTGTTTCATATCTGAGAATCCTTGGGAGGAATTTTTAATTAACAATTTTAATTTGAAATGTTATTGGATCAGAAATGAAAATGTTATACTTGCAAATTATACTGCTTCTAAATCTGCAATTTGCTTTCAACCCTGCTCCTTCTGAGAGAGGCAGCGAGAGAGAGAGAGAGAAAGACTTAAGTAGTGTCTATTATTGGTAATTCAATATTAGACAGTTTTAATGAGACTTACTGCTCTACACAGAACGCTGTAAGTAGCAATTGCATTACAGTTAAGGATCACTGTTTACCATCAATGAAACAGTGGACTGAAAGAGTAGCCTACTGAAACTACTATAGATTTGTTGTGAACTGGGTTAGATCACAAAGGAAGTCCTAGATTTTCCCACTTTGTTGACTTACGTAATTGATTGAGACATAAGTGAGCACGGGGAATGTCTTTCCTTCAGTGCACAAGGCACATAGTGGATAGTTTGTATTTCTCTGTCACTCCCACTCCCACTCAGCTCTCAGTTCAGATTCTGAAATGAACGTCAGTTAAACTGTTTCTCAGCAACTCCAGGACTCATAGAAGAAAAAAACAACTACTGAATGATTATTAATGATAAGTTAATAGTTTGTGAATGATGAAAGTCAAGACTAAAAAGTAAAGCAATAAAGGAATAAATAGAACACCGTAGTAAAACATACGCACACAATAAAAAGAAAAGATTACATTAAAGTTTAAGACAATTCAAATCAAATCACAATTATTTGTATAGCCCACAGTCTTTGCAAGTTACATGCGGACACCAGCGCTGCCCAGCTACAGCCTGGAAACAGATAGGAGACACACCCACACCCATACATGTAGGCACAAAATCAAAGGCACAGAACCAATTTAGTGTGCAAGTGTAAGTTTGTCAAGTGGAACATCTGCCTCATGAGCTCCAACTTCTGTGAGAAAAGAAATTTTGGCTTTGTCATTACTGGGTTATGGGGATGGGGGAGCAGGATTTTCACATTTTTTTGCAGGCTGTCTCTCATTCCTTATTATATGCTTTTCAGTGCATAAAGGGATGCAAAAGTAATGATCAGTAATGATCAGTAATGATAATCAGTAATCAAGCTGTATATTTCAATCATACCTTTTGAGCACTTGCTCTAATAACTGCAAAACCTTCTTGGTAGAAAAATGTAAAAAAGATGAGGCTCATCTGTTCAAGAGTTGTCTTCCAAATGGGACGTGATTTGATATCTCTTTGGCTGTTAGTAGATCAGGGTTTGTTATTGTTGGGTTACCCAAAGTGATTACAAAAATCGATGTTACCTTTAAAGATTAAGAACCACAATTACAGAATGAGACATTTGTGACAGATGATTCATATTATAGAATTACATAAATTCTCGTCACGGTGGCTCAGTGGTTAGCCCTGCCGCGTCACAGGACGTGGGTTTGACTCCTTTCTGTGTGGAGTTTGTATGGTTCTGTGTTCTCGTGGGTTTCCTCCAGGTGGTCTGGTTTTGTCCCACAGTCCAAAGACCTGCAAGTCAGGTGGATTGCCCGTAGGTATGATTGCTAATGTCGACTTGTGACCGGTCCAGGGTGCCTCCCTAACTTCCACCCAATGCCTGCTGGGATACGCTCCAGAAGGTTAAATGAGAGAAAAAAAATAAAGTCATTGAATAGTAATTTCACTTGGTGAGGCAAAACAGCAGAAACATTAATTATTAACTATTATAAGTACTTTATATATGAAGCTGATAAGGCCATCCTGTCATACACTGTTTCATTTTGTTTGTTTTCTTACTTTTGTTGGCAGCGCGTAAACTAAAGAAGATTGGACAGCTGAAAAACCCCGAGGAGGATGGTCCTGTTCAGGACCCTACGGAGGTCATCCAGTGTATCTCTCCTAAATCTAGCCTGAACTTCGACTCCCGCCTGGTGTTCCTCAACATCCTCGAGTCCATTGAGCCTGAGGTAGTGAATGCAGGACATGACCATGGCCAGCCAGACTCAGCTGCTGCTCTGCTCACCAGCCTCAATGAGCTTGGGGAGAGGCAACTGGTGAAAGTGGTGAAATGGGCAAAAGGTTTGCCAGGTATGACATTGGTTGAAATACTCAAAAGGTGCATTTGTAATTTCATTTCATATTTTGTTTCCATTTCAAAGAAGAGTTCAGTAGTTAGCATTATTGCCAATTGACAATAAAATAGGATTTCAATGCAAGGATGTTAACTGGTGTCATGAGGTTTGTTGTCGTATGATAGTAATCTATATGATAGTAATCTTTGGTGGTCATGTTTTACTTTTTTCAGTGTTGAAAATATTGATAAATAAGCATGTAAAAAGACTCCACAACATTCAGATATTCTAAATATGTGATCTTCTCTTACCCAAGTTGAAATAGTAAATGACAATATACTGTTTTTTAAATCATAGCATTTAAAAATGCACTATGTGGTGGTGTGTCGACAACGTACACCTCAATTAAAGAAACAGAAATCTGTTTTCTAAGATGATTATACCAGTTTGAAGGTCTGAAAAACCATGCAAAAACTTTGTGAAGAACTTTGTGTCACAGCATAGCAACATTCAGCAAGCTGTAGCTTTCACAGTGTTTTTCTAATGTAAATGCGCTCAGAAATGTAAAGGAAAGCATTCTTGGCTGTCTAAGTGCTGAGTGTGCCATGTTGTGTCACATTTTATGACTCTGAATTTCGTCCCTAGGATTTAGAAATCTACACGTGGACGACCAGATGACTGTCATTCAACATTCATGGATGGGGGTGATGGTGTTTGCCCTGGGATGGAGGTCCTATAAGAACGTCAACGGCAGGATGCTCTACTTCGCCCCTGATCTTGTGTTCAATGAGTATGTGCAGCTGTGAAATCCTCAATTCAATTATCTCTCCTAAATTATCTTGTCAGAGGGTGACCAACGTGCTGTTTCATTTATTATTATCATGCTTACAGAGATCACCTCCAGTGAGTAAGCTGTTATACATAACACAGTTGCCAATTTCTCTGTCTGCCTCTCTCTCTCTGTTGCTTTCTTCCTCCCATGCATGCACATAGTCCAAGAAATGTCCATTGCATTACAGTCATTTAGCAGACGCTTTTATCCAAAGCGACTTACAAGGGTGATAGCTAACACACTACATGGGGATTGAAGCCACAACCCTGAGACTGAGAGTCTCATGCTCTACCGACTGAGCTGTCCAGGCCGGACAGAATTTCATACACAAAGTACAAATGGCTGCAGGCTTTTCAGCACCATTTATATTGAATTTCCACCTTAGGCGTTCTTTTGTAACTGTGAGATTAGAGTGAGGAAGATTAGGTTTTTGTATTCAAAGGCTTATGGCACTAGTGAGTGAAACTGATGCCATTCAGATCTGAATATGGCTCATGACAGGCAACGATGGTGAAGTCTATCAGATCAGGGTGTTAGTGAGGAATATTAATGGTGATGTACAAACAAAAATGATGTACAAACTGAAATGTTTATATTTATGGCCAATTATACATTTCATCAAATGCTTACTGTCAGAGATTTGTGAAACTAAGTGTAAATAATCTGTAAAGCAATGTCATTTCCTAAAAACAAGTTAATATTTAGTAACCAACAATGTAGTCACTGTCCATACTATTTGATGCTATTAAGCTGACAACATAATGTTCATGTATTAGATCCCAGTGAGCGTATGTAACTCATGTAGGATGACTTTGACACTTCAAGGTACAAAACATCAGGAACTTGATGAGCAAAAAAAAACAATGTTGTTGATCACCACTTTAACTTCATCCAGTTCTCCATGAAGTTATTCCCTTCAGCCGATCTTTGACTATGTCGGCTGTACTTCACACATGGCCTAGTGGCTGGGCAGATTGCTCACGAATAAGGATTTTAAATGAACAATACTCTATTTAAAGTTAAATCAGGATGTTTCTCCCCCGATTGAAACATCTCATTTGACCCCTATGATTCCCATTCATTTAACATTAGTGTTGGCTATATTACCAGAGAAACAAACCATGTATTGTAGTTTAATGTGATTCTTGACTACTTTCTGATTAAATCCTCCAAATGTTACATGGGAAAAAAAACATTTATTGTCAGGTGTCCAGAGACGCAGGGAAACGTTCAAGCATTAGTTTCTGACACTCACAGCAAATTGAATAGGACAGATGACCATTATGACAGACCTGCATGCATCCATCTTTGTGTTTACATGACTCTAAATACCAAACACTAAAAGAGCTGACATTTGTTCCTTGTTTGACAGATTTCTATGAAAACTGGTGTGTATCCTACAAAGCGTTCATGATATACAGTGCTGTGCAAAAGTCAGAGACCACCCTTTCCAGTCAAAACAGCCATTAAGTGCAAGTTATTTATTATTCAGTGTCCGAACAAAATGCAGGAAACATATTGAACACAACATTACACAAAAGCCTCCACAACTAAACATAATACCACATTTTTCAGTATTTAGTATGTCCACCTTTTGCCTTCTTTACAGCTTCCATTTTTTTCAGGAGACTTGCTTTGAATTTTTCAAGGAAATCTGCAGAGATATTTTCCATGCTTCTTGTAAACACCTCCATGCTTCTTGTAAACACCTTAAGTCTTGGAAGTTGGTCGCATTTTCTGTGTTTCACGATTATACATTCCCAAACTTGCACTGATCCTACACCATGCTTGACTGATGGTTGTAGACATCTTTCATTGCCTTGGCGGCATTCATACTTCCTTCTGTTACTTCCATAAATCTCAAATTTTGACCCATCAGTCCATAAAACCTTCCACATCTCAGGTGTCCAGTTTCGGTGTTCTGGTGCAAATTTTCCTCTCTGTTGTCTATTTCCTTTTCTCAGTAGTGGCTTTTTGACAGCTACACATCCTTTCAGACCCATAGCATTGTGTTATCTTCTCACAGTGGAAGGATTGACAGAAACACCTTAAGATTTTTTTCAGATCTGAAGCAAGAGTGGAGCTCTTTAAGCTTTAAGTACTGTCTATCTAATGGTGATAGTTTCGGTGGTCTACCAGGTCTTGCACAGTTGTTAGGAGTCCCATTTCTCTATATCTTGCAATAATTTTCTGAACTCCAGTTTTGGAAACTCCTGTTTTTCCACTTATGTTCCATTGACTTTCACCTTCCTTATGAATTATCTTGTATCTCCATCTATCATTGACATCAAAGAATAAACAATCTGTACTGAATGGCCGTTTGACTGGAAACGAAAGGGTGGTCTCTGACTTTTGCACAGTACTGTTTGTCAAGTTTCAAACTTACTTTTAGTAATAAGCCATGATGTGGTAGGCCACAGCCACATGCACCAATGATAACCAGTCTTCATATAGACCAATCGTTTGAAACAATTCAAAGACTACTTTGTGATGTGATGCTTTGCAATTTTTACATTGGCAAAAAAAAATTATTGGCTTTGAAGGCAAGGGAGGATCCAATCCTTAAGCCAGCAACCATTAATGATCAATATCTTCTTGGGCCTTTTGGTTGAAAGGCAATGGGTAAGGTTAGAACAAAGTTGCAACAAAGTTGCAACAAAGTAATATCAAACAGTTTTTGCAATAATGATATCCCATTGCTTGAAATAGTGTATCAGCAATCACCATGTGATAAAAGATTTGTAGTTACATATTTCACCCATAGGGTGTCACTACATAGATGGCTATCATAACATATCCTTTATTATATCTGGTTATTTACTCTATGGCTTATAGCTTGCTAATACCTATGTCATTAGGTATGTTCGCAAACATGTAGGCCTAACAAAAATGTTCTTTCCGATCAATATGTGTTGTGCCACAGGCGTAGAGGTGGTGGAGGTCTGTGTATGAGCATTGGGCTGACAGAGAGTAGAAAACAAACCTAAAGATGACAACAAAAAAAAAATGTAATACTTTGTGTGATGCGCGGTCCCACTACGTCCATCAAAGATATTCTTTCCAGAAAAGAGAACAGAGAATGGCAGAGATGTCTGTAACGCCCGGACATAAATGTTAATTACAGGAGGATCTCTCTTTTATTAGGCAGTAAAATATCAACGTGCTTTCCTAAATCGAAAGACGATTCTTAGCCAATCTGGACAGAAACTCTTAATGGACTAAATGTGCCCAACTTTCAGCTGCTGCTGCTTACCCTCTCCTGGCCTTACTTTGAGAGGGAAATACCCCCTGCACAGACATTATGAGGTACTGAATTAATGACTGAAAGATGTTGAGGGAGCTTTTTGAGGGAGCTGAAGGAAAGGTGGAGATGTCTGTTGAAACAGAAATGATGCTTTTTAAAACCCGCCATAACAGCTTGTTGTATGCTGCACACCTTTTGTGAAATACATACAGCAATGAGATATTTGAAGATGAAGCGAACAGCAGCCCCTTAAACTGGAGGAATTGGGTTCAGGTCCCTGTGTTGTCAAGAATCTGCCTTGCTAAAGTTCCCTTGAGCACCCTGTGGTGGCAAGTAAAATCAGAATTTCCTGAGCAAATACATCACCAGGAGGAAGCGGCAGTTTTCAAGCTAAGCACAGACAAGGATGAACAGGAAATGTAAAAAGGAAGAAACATAGTTGAGAAGAAAACAATAACAAAAGGGAAAGAAGCAGCACTGCATTGGGTCTTTAATGTGTATTGGAAAGGTGCTCTTTGGATGTAGGTAACAGCTGAGTTAGAACAGGCCACTGCATGGGAAATCTTTGTAAATATACATTGAGATCCAGTCAAAACCAGTAGTTTCTAGCAAAAAATGTCTAAGGCACCTTGTCTTGTTGCAAATATTCAAATGCCTTTATTCCACATGGCAAGAATACAAGTCTTAGCCCACAATGTGTTGGTGCATTGGCCTATTCTGCCATAGTTGAAAAGAATTTTGTCTGGGGCGAGCTTCATTACTGAAGCAACCCCAATGCCTTAACCAGTCACCAAGTGTAGACCCCACATGTCCTCTGCATTCAGAAACAGGAACGCTCAAAATTATCTTGTCAGGATGCAAAGTTGGCCTTGCTAAGGATGATGCACTTTGCAGCATAGCCAAGTATCAAAGTCCCTGGCAGCACCAGTCAAGAGTAGACAAACAAACAACCCGATTGTTTAACTGTTACTCATCACATTGGCTTTGTACATGGAAGTCAGGAAATATTTATTATTGAGCGGGCACAAGTTAGGGGAAGCCAGGGATTGGGAAATGCGAGCAGACAGGCCTGCAACTTACAGTCCTGCCAGAGATAGCACCAACCTGGTCAGGTTGGTGCTATCTCTGGCAGGACTGTAAGTGCTGTATTATGCTCCAGTGCTTAGTGGACTGTTTACTGTGAAGAACTCACTGTGCCGTGGTAGAAGTGATGTGGTAGATGAGGGATATGAAAGGAAGAAGCTTACTGTACTGATACTATACACTGAGCTAACAGCGAAGGCTTAACAGTGAGGCTGGAAGGCCAAGGGACACGCTATGGAAGTTGAGTGCTGTGGATTTGTAGCCACACCCACTACTAGTTTACTTAGAGAGTTAGAGATTTGTCGGGGATTGTGGTCGGAGATTGGCCACAAAGGCAGTTCTGCAGCAGCTGAAAAGAGCAGTCAGTGCCTCTGGCAGAAAAGGAAGGACTAAGATGAGACTATGACTAAGATACACTATATGGCCAAAAGTCAGTGGACACCTGACCATCACACCTATATGAGCTTGCTAGACATCCTATTCTGAAACCATGGGCATTAATATAGAGTTCAACCCCCCCCTTTGCAGCTATAACAGCTGCCACTCTTCTGGGAAGGCTTTCCACAAGCTTTTGGAGTGTGTCTGTGGGACTTTGTGCCCATTCAGCCAAAAGAGCATTTGTGAGGTCAGGCAGTGATGTTGGACGAGAAGGCCTGGCTCGCAATCGGTGTTCTAATTCCTCCCAAAGGTGTTCAATGGGGTTGAGGTCAGGGCTCTGTGCAGGCCAATCGAGTTCCTCCACACCAAACTCGTCTAACCATGTCTTTATGGACCTCGCTTTGTGCACAGGGGCACAGTCA
>OOFE01050618.1:16636-26982 GCA_900323365.1 Monocentris japonica | reverse complement strand
TTCTGTGGGATCAGACCAGATGGGCTAGCCTTCACTCCCCACGCGCATCAATGAGCCTTGGGCGCCCATGACCCTGTTGCCGGTTCACCGGTTGTCCTTCCTTGGACCACTTTTGGTAGGTACTAACCACTGCATACCAGGAACACCCCACAAGACCTGCCGTTTTGGAGATGCTCTGACCCAGTCGTCTAGCCATCACAATTTGGCCCTTGTCAAAGTCGCTCAGATCCTTACGCTTGCCCATTTTTCCTGCTTCCAACACATCAACTTCAAGAACTGACTGTTCACTTGCTTCCCAATATATCCCACCCCTTGACAGGTGCCATGGTAACGAGATGATCAATGTTATTCACTTCACCTGTCAGTGATTTTAATGTTGCGGCTGATCGGTGTATATCACGGTCATTCAGATGTGTTTGGATCGAGTCAGGAGTTTGACACGTTAACATACATGCTACAAACTGTACACACACACACACACAGACATTTAGTCATATATGTTGATATAAAGAGTCTAATCAGTACATTTGTCTCTGTACACACACACAAACACATGGACATTTTATCATATGTTGATCTAAAGAATCCATTCAGTAAATTATTTAGCAGCACACACACACACACACACACACACACACACAGATTTCACTGGCGTTTTCATTCCCTCATTCCCGTCCAATCAATCCTCCAAAGCAGCAGTACGTGTTTATATTCCACTGAACTGAATTTACACTGCCGGGTAGCTTTGTTTTAACTTTGTCATTATTTGGAGGAGCGTGTTGTTATAACAGACCCATTTGTACAGGCGGGGGAAAGTGGACTGACACGAGGCTGATTGGATCCAGGCTCGCTGAACTGATTACAGTGATGAAATGGGTCAATCCGAGACGATGGCGCAGTTTCAACGCAATTCATGGAGTTTTAATAAAGTATCCCTGATGAGACACACAGTTATATTAAAGGGAGAATAATGCTTGTGAGTGAGGAAAGGAAGATTGAACTGGGAATTGCTCCAGGATGATATGAGCTTATTAGGTGCAAATTAGTGCACCACTTAGACTGATGTATAGTCTGTACATGTCTATACATAGTCTGTGTGCTGGATGTGAGGTCCTGTTGTTCCTGTATATTTATTGATCTTGGATTTAAAGAAACTCTGATATTTATTGTTCATGTGTTGTTCAGTGCATCAGACACTATAATGTTACAATACCTCTGCAAACTGCCAGTGATTTCCCCCGCAATATTGCATCAATATCTCAATGGCACATAATAGTATTTTCACTCACTTTTCAATGACTTAAATCCACCACCATGATGTTTCATCCAATGACACCCTTGAAAATTAAAAAGGTAGAAGCAAAAATGACTGAGACATTTCATTGCCCCAAGTGTTATTTGAGGTTTTCATCACTTTAAAGGTAACGATCCCGATCTATTGCAGTACAACGTGAAGAGTCACAATATTTACCAATTGTTGAAAGATGTCATAACAGAAACGGCGATGCACCCTGACCAAACATCTCTGAAAGCAGGAGGAAGTGTAAGAGGGGAGAGGCTAAGCTGGATTAGCCCGGGTGTAAACACAAACACAGAGGTATCAGGTGGATGAGAGGAGAAACAGAATACAAGATGATAAGAGACGATTCAAAAGATACCGCTAATCCTCTTATTTCATTGGCCAGGTGTTAGTGCTGTTGATTCATACCAATGACTCATGACTGAAAACTCATAACTTCACCGGGTGCTGAGATTTCTGGCTTTTAAAACTCACTTTCCGGCCTGAACTCAGTTTTGGAGCATAAACTCCCCACCCACTGAAGGTGCAAGACTCATTTTCAACTGCTTACCGATGGAGGACGACGCCTCGATCTCAAGCCAAAGGAGAAAGCAGCGTTATTATTCCAGTATTTAGCATGGTGATATATCGCCTCTTCGCTAGACGTTGCTGTTGGCTCTCTTCTAACCAGCTAGCTTCGTCTCTATTGTGAAAATGTGACTTATTGTTTAACGGGTGGTGTAGGAGGAAACAAGTTGAATCGATTCCTTCAGTTCCTACTGGTTGCCTTTGGAAAACACCATTGGAAGTGACGGAAAGGTAACAGTTCCGTCTGTTAGATAGAAGTTTGATCGTACACTGCGAATTATTTACAAATAGTATCTTCTGCATCTTTGGCATGACTGAAATACATGAACGTAATGGGATACTATAGAAACCCTCTAATTTTTGCAGAGCATCTTTATCCATCAGTGCACAAACCAACTAAGCACTTTACCTTTAGAACAAACATACAAACAACGCTTTGACTTTCTTCATGTCCCTGCGCCCACCACCGCAACCCTGACCTTAATGGAAAGAAGCACTTTTGAAGGCCAAGAAAAATAAACGAAGCCGCTGGAACTCAAACTGAGGGCAATGGAGCACACAAACAGGGGCTTGGGTGGAGAGAGAGAGAGAGAGAGAGAGAGAACAATGGGGGAAAAGGTTCCCATAACGGAAGGCCTGCAGGGGAGGAAGAGGCTGGTCGGTCAGGTCAGGTCGACTCTGTTATCATAACAGCAAGGCTAATGTGGGAAACTAAACGGACATGTGAACGGTAGCGGAGCAGCTCAGCGCTCCAGTAGTAGCTGGAGAGCGCGGCGGCTAATGCAGCTATAACAGAAGCACAGATGAGATGCATGATGCAAACTTGCAGCTCAGTCGTCAACAGGGGTGTAAAGTACTTGAGTAATTGTACTTTGTTACTATACCTAAGTACTATTTCGGGGGATTTGTACTTTACTCGAGTATTATTAAATTTGTATACTTGTACTCTTACTCGATAAGATTTTCTAGAAAAATATATACTTTTTACTTCTTACATTTAAAATTCAGTCCTTCAAAGTACAAATCTCACAGGTCCAACAAGCTGTACTTTATTTAAAAGACAATCAGATCCCTATCAATGGAAAATTAACCCGCCCATACCCAGAAAGTCAGGATCTTTTATTATATAGGCACCTGCTATCAAAATATGACAGTCAGAGAAGCTACAGAAGATGGCCACTAATGTTACCAGTGGCACCCATGGCCGATCGTTTCATCCTAGCCAGAATCTGGTTTGGTAAATACTGGCTAGCTGAACCCATTCGTTTGCACTAGCATTGATACAAAATGCTAACAAGCTTCCAGTGGACATTTTCAGTAACCATAGTGCCATAGTTGATTTTGTTGTCACAGTTGGCATTAGTGATGTCACAATTGGCTTTCATGGTGTTACACTTGGCTTTTGTGATGTTAAGATTGGCTTTTGTGATGTCAAAATTGACCTTTGTGATGTCACAATTGGCTTTTGTGAACTGAACTTTAGAACTGGACGCTGTGTGAATGCTATCCATGTTAGTTAACCTCAACGTGGTTCGATGGAGAAGTGCATTAAAGTAAAAAAAGTGTCAGAATTGTCTATCCATTGCAATAATAAAAAAGTTTGCTTTTTACTTTTTAATACTTGAGTACATTTAAAAGTATAAAACTTAAAACTTTTTGACTTTTACTCAAGTGTATTTTTAGCTAGATACTTTGACTTGTAATTGAGTAAGACTTTGAACCAGTACCCATCCTTCAAGGTGCAGAGTTGGGCTTGCTACACAAAGAAAGTAATGCACTGCTCATTTCGAAGGTAATATTGTTTAGTTTACACCCTGGGAGCAGCAATTTGTTACATTGCTCATTATTTTTCTGTTACAGCCCCCAAGTGGCGACTGAATCCTCTCTTACCTTCTTCTACCTTTTGCCCCATAAAATCATAGAAATAGTACTGAAGTAATAAACTGTGAATACTTGCACCCAGAGAAAGTAAACTTTTCTGCCATTTCTTACCTAAGCAACTTAGTTTGAGCAGACAACTAATTATGAGGAAGCTTATCCTTATATACTTTATATACTATGTACTTTTTGGGTAATTCAACTACGATCTGATAATTAGAGGGGGCGATAACATGAGTAACAACTTATTGTTTGATTGGTAACTGTACCATTATTACTTAAATTGAAATAGTAATTTGTTACACTACTCGTTACTAGGAAAAGTAACAATATTACTCTAACTTGTTACTGAGTAATACATTACTACCTAACACTGGTTACAGATGCTGTAGTTTAAAAAAAAATCAGAAGCTGAATTTTTAATTGTGTCGATTTTTCTCAAAAACTAAATCCACCCCATATTACAGATCAGTCACCATAACCTATCACCTTGGCTAAACGCCCCAATAGGCGGCGTTAGTAGCCCTCATTGAAAGGCTGCATCACAGTGGCAAATGTTAATCCATATCATTTATGCCACTACATGGACACAAGCTATCCTTCACCCCTGCATCTGAACCCATATCGATAAGCCCCCGTCGTCCTGACCGTGGCTCTGCGGGGGATAACTCATGATCAGCTGAACTGATGCAGAGAGCAGGGCTGGAGACTCTAGAGGTGTTAACCAGGGCGCTGACTCTTCAATCAAGCACCTCAGGCTGGTCTCCAAAAAAATCACTTCACATTCATGTCTTAAAGCTGACGTGCAGAATATTTCCCTCACGATGTCATTCTCATTCTACAGTGTAACGGCTGTAGAAAAAATACACCAGCACCGAGGAAACTGGTTCAGTCTGTGTGTTTATTCGATGTGTCATCAAATCAGGAAGTGTGAAGCCACTCAAAACTACTGCTATAGCTACTTCATGTTACCTCTTCTATATACGTATTTGTCTTCTTTAGGCTGATTTGAAGTCTTGCTTCCTTTCTCTACTTCCTTTCTCTACAAGGTTTTAAAATTGTAAACAAATGCACATGGGCGTTGCCAAAGTCATCAAATCATCAGATTCTACTGGTTGCAGCTTCAACCAGTCCTTGACCTTTACAACTGAAATAACCTTGAGTCAGCGGTTGGTTACCTGGCCAAGTGGTGTCAGACAGACATGCCAGCCACAGCTAAAGTCTGTCAGCATTTGGTGGGTGGTTAGCATTAATTCCCCTTCCTGGTTAACTCAGCGGCGTACACTTTTCACCCGGACCGTGGTAATATCAAAATGAACTGTGCAGCCTAGCGTTTCCGCCATCATCTTTTCCAGCCTTCGTGGTCAGGCCTCATTTTGGTTTTGAGTCCATCCCACACTCATCCAGGGCTCAGCTCTGGTCGCAGTTTTGGTTCGACTGCAGATTGCTGCGCTACAACTCTTCCTGCTTGAATACATCATGACAAAAACAGGAATTCAGCAGCCAAACTGGCTACATGCTTGTACCCGCTTCTTCTATCCATTATTTCACCTTTTTCCCTGCAGTGGCGGCGACTGTGTTGCTTGATGCACGCTCATGTGTCTGTTACACCACAACCACATCACTGAGCGTGTGTGAACGCATGCAACTGTAAAAATGTGTGTTTTAAGAGTGTGTGTGTGTGTGTGTGTCCGCGGCCACAGCGCTCCCATTACCCCTGTCATCTGGATCAGTCTGTTTACACACGGTAACAGGAGGAGAAATCCCCGGCTATTGATCGCATTCCCAGAGCCCGGCTTGCAGAAACACACTCATCGATTCGGAGACCATCAGAAGTCTCTCTTTTATTGTCTCC
Source organism: Monocentris japonica (assembly GCA_900323365.1). NCBI lineage: Eukaryota > Metazoa > Chordata > Actinopteri > Trachichthyiformes > Monocentridae > Monocentris > Monocentris japonica. The sequence goes on along the minus strand of OOFE01050618.1, from coordinate 21,382 downwards.
CTCTTTCTCCTCTCTCTCTCTCCCTTTACCTCCCTTGCACTCACTTTACTTCCTCCCCCTGTGTTTCAATCTGCTGAGTCTAAACCGGAGAAAAAGTCATAATTAACCTTGAGGAAGGTTGAGCTTGTGCAAGGTGGTGTGTGAAGTGTAAATGGGGGCTGAGACTGGGAATTAGTGACTACCGCGGCTGGGAAGCGGAACAGAAAGGCTCTGATGCAATACTGTGAGTTTCAGCGGGGGGATAAAAGATCGAATGTGAGTAAAAAGGAAAGAAAAATGAGGAAATATTCAACATGATCAAGCAGATGCTCAAGAAGTGAAATTGAAGCGGGGAAATGTCATGTTTCAAAAGGACAAATATTTTGTTATGATGGATATCCCCTAACCCTAAAAATCACGAAACTAAGCGTGTAATATTATGTAACATCACTTCAATCCCACCAGTCAACTGCCAAGAGTGAAATTGCACAAAATCTCTCATGGCTTCCTGACATTAATATTCCTTTCTGAAGTGAAGTCTATCTTTCAACCCGAGTGGCTCCGGGTGCAGAGAAAATGAACAGAAAATACTCTGCCATGAATGCTCTTTTAACAAATACGAAATTGCGTTATTATCGTTAGATTGTTTGTCCGTTTTCCAGTCCAAGCTTAACGGCGATCGCAATGTCATCTCAGACAAAGAGCAGGAAGTAAGGACAGAGCAAACAGAAGGAGAGCATGGCTGGTTGTTGGCAGGGGTGTCGACTTGGCTAGTCTGACTGTGCATGACCAGGCATGAGGGAGCGAGCTCAGAGCTGGCCTGAGAGGATTACTGGCATTCCGGGTCAAAGGTCATCCGCCAGTTACAGGACAGGTAGAGGACAGTGGTGCGTGTATGATTATGGGTCTGTTTGTGAGTGTGTGCACGGCTCTGTGCTGTTATGTACGCATGTACGTGCCTATTTGTTTATTGGTGTGTGCATGTGAGTCTATCTGTGCACAACAGGGTGTCTGCAGGTTAAATCTCAGAGTTCATAAGACCTGTTTGATGCCAGTTGGGATGAAATATGAGATTAACTTCACCACTGAAATGTGAAAATAAAAAAGCACTACTGTCCAATGGGCTCTGCATGACTCAGCTGATTCCTCACTAGAAAAAGAGCACACCCAGAAACCACAAGATTATTAAGACCTCTAAAACTAAAATTGAACTCCGGCCATTTTGGACCCTATTTTCCCATCATTTCCCATCATACCGATGGATTCCGACCAAAATCTCATCAATTGCTTCACTACAGAGCTACTTTGGTCTGGTTTGCCAGGGTGCAGCTCTCCATTACAGCCCTAATGGGCCAGTGGATACTCCGAAAAATTGACCTCAAATGCACCCAAAGCATGTTTTTTTCAACATACTGACACTCTCTGTCACGAGACATGTATACATTTAATTTTCAGTTTATCCATGACCTGATAACTTTCACTGTTTAGTCTGTACTACTTTACACAGCAGAGGCACACATTCTACCCCATTGAGTGGTGAGGCAGCGAGTACACAAGGTCGCATCAAAACTGCACGAGAAAGGCGTGACTTTAGATTTTACATGTCATTTTCATTTACGTCTTTTTACTTTTACATGTCTTGTTACCCAACAAACAATCGGTGTTTTGAAAAAGAAATGCGTTGGGTGCTTTATAGGGTAATGTCTGGAGTGTCCGTTGGCCCTATAGGACTTTACTGAAGCAGTTGACGGGATTTTGGTCAGAATGGATCACTATGAGGGAAAAATGTGTGAAAATATGGTTTGGAAATATTAGGGTTTGCTTTAAGGGCTGCATTAACAGTATTCAAAGACTTTTTGAGGCTTTGAAGTTAGGCAATCAAATTGAAGACTTTTTCAGGACCTGCAGACGCCCTGCCGCGCACACACTGTCTACAACATCCATTCAAAGGAGGCCCTCACGTTTCCCCCTCACCTCTTTACTGTTTGCCACAGCTATACATCAGACAAAACTGCTACTTCCCTTCCGTCTTACAGCCGTGACCATCCTTCCTGTGATGCTTTTCCAGAAGTCTGAAGTCTCCGCATGACGTTACAATCATGTCATCCACATCGAATCCCCGTTTCTTTTTTTTTTTTTAACGAGCGCTGCGTGACATCGTGAAACACTTAAACCGCAGCGCTCTCCGAAAAAAATCCACTTCGCCTATCATCAGCTATCTGGACATCAGATTTGTCTCTCTAATCAACATTCAAGGGCCTAATGGACATTCTTGGGTTTCGGCGAGACTATCGAATGGGAGAAAGGAGGGAGGCTGTAATCTCTCCAATTACTCTGTATCTCCTGGTAATACAATCAACCCGCGCAGGCATGATGGCTAGCCTTCCATGACTGCAAATCAAAAACAAATGCCCTGAGAATCGTGTATTGTCTGCTGCTCTGCACCCTCAGCACTTTGCCGCAGTGCTGAGAGAGAGAGAGGAAGCCGGAGAGTAGGAGAGAGAGAGATAGAATAGAGAAATCCTTCAGTCAGATGAGGGAGCCGATAAAAAGTTTTTTTGGAATGGAATTCCACACCACCATGAAATAGGATTTTCTGCCCCAAATCAAGAAACGCTGCAACTCCGATCACAATTTTTCCCCCTCCCCCCCATCCTCTTTCTTTTCCTTTAATCTAATTTGAAAGTTTTAATGGGAGTAAGGAAACGATTTGGGGTTGCTGGATCTTGCTCATCTCTCATTGCCTGAATACTCGTGGATGTAACTGCAATCCTGCATTTATGAAAAGTGCTTTTCTTCAGCTGGCTGCTCCGTTGGTAAAGCGGCGGTTTTGGATGTAAGGCTGAGAGGAGGGCCTCCGCTGGCGCTGCCGTCAGGCCAAACCCTACGCTCTTTACACCCTGTCTACTGACTCACCTCGCATCGGCGCCAGAACCACAGAGATGTTTAGGAGAAATGAGTGCGAAGGAGTAAAAATTGAACTGGAGGGTGTAGAAAGCTGGAAAGGAGAGGAAAATGGTCCGAGGAAGAGGGAAAAGAGGACTGGCAAAGAGTCAGGAGTGTCTGAATGTCAGTTTCTGCTCTTTCTGTCTCATCAGATCCCTCTTTCCTCTTCCTGGGGATCAGATCCTCTCTGCGTCACCCTCTCAATGGCAGAGTTCAAATTTTGCCTCCGGATTCAGCTGGACCCAGTCTGCCAGGCCAGCACATAAATGAAACCATCCCTGCTCCCTTCTTTCTCTCCATCCCTTTCCTTACATCCCTCCATCCCTATAGCCCTGTCCCTGTAACGCCTCTTATGGCTCGGCTTCAAACTCAGGAATGGCGACATTAACCATGTTTATGGGCAGACGGGGCCAGCCGCAATGACCGGGAGAGAATGAGGAGAGGAAAGGAGGTAGAGATAGAAAAGGAGAAGGAGAAGAAAGGAGGAGAAGAAGTAAGCAGGAAAAAAGAGTCAAAATCTACAGAGAGAAAAAAAAGAGAAATAGCAGGGTGACCTTTTGAGGAAATACAAAGGTGTTTGGCAACAGAAGAAATAAGCAAAACAGAAACAGCAACTGAGAGCAAAATCTTCTGAGACCAAAAGCTAGATGGAGAGAGAAACAAAAACTGAGAAAGAGAGATGATATGGTAAGTTATCAGAGAGAAAAGCAGAACAAAGCAGAGAAAAACTGGATAAAAATCTACTGAGACAGAAAGATGAGACAGAAAGCAGAATAAAGGAGAGAAATGGAGAAAGAGGGATAGCTTGGTGAGAAATCAGAGAAAAGTTGGCAGAGAAAAAGATGAAAATCTAAAGATGGACGTAAAGACAGTCAGAGAAAACAGTGAAAGAAAAAGAAAAAAGTAGACAGAAGAAAGAGAAAAAGGCGATAGAGAGAGAGAGTGATCGCTCGGTGAGTCATCAGACTGCAACAGAAGAAAGTGTAGAAAAATAGGTGAAAAATTTTGTGAAACAAAAACAAAAAAAACAGAGAGAAAGAAGTGGAGGGAGAGAGAGAGTTATCAGAGACAGATAGAGAGCTAAGCAGAGAAAAAAGGTAAAATCTACAGAACGACGGAGGGAAAACAGAAAAAAGAAAGGGATAGTGGACTACAGAAAGAAATATCAGCAACAGACAAAAAGAGAGATGGAAAAATCTATATTGAAAAATCTACTGACTAAAAGACAAATAGAGAAAATGGCCATGAGAGACAGAAAATTTGAGAAAAAGAGAGTAAAAATCAGACAGGAATGAGAGAAAACAGAATGAAAGAGTAGCAGAGAACAGAAAGAAAAGTCTGCAACAGGAAGTAGAGAAAAAGAGGTTGACAATGTAAAAAGAGAAGACTGAGAGACAATGAGAGGAAAAACAGAGTTAGCGGGTGAATTTTATCCATGACAGGTAAAAAAAGAAAGAGAGAGAGATAGACGGGTTGGTTATCCATGTCTGCCCACGGCGGGGGAAATTCACCAGTAACCGTGGCGATGGCGGCGGCGGAGCTCCAGGTGATGCTAATTGCTCCCATCCGTCTTCCTTAGCGCCACTGCTAAAGCACGTTAGCTGAGGCCTCGGAGCGAGTCACACAGACAGAGTCCAGGCAGATAAATAAATAAATGTACCGCATGTATTGGAGGATAAATCTTCTTCTTCTGCTGTTCCCGAGCACAGAGGTGCTCCTGGGCATCAGCGTGGCGACGCTGCCGAGGCTCCAGCCACCAGGCTCCGGTCCGGCTTTACCACCGCGACATTTGTCATCCTGCCATGTGGACCGGTGTCGGTG
>OOFE01050616.1:3475-18836 GCA_900323365.1 Monocentris japonica | reverse complement strand
TTCCATTTCATACATATAGAAATCCTTCACAACCCTGGTTTCAAGTCTTAGCTAAACCTAGCAACACTCTAGACAAAATCCTGACCGATCATGAAAACGCACTGTATCACACGCATACCAACGGATTTGACAGATTTTTTCGCCAGGGGTCACACACCTTGCTATACAGATTCTTGATGCATCAGGACCTCTAGTCTCGCAGGAACTCACGTGAACCAACGTGAATTTAGTCTCAACAACAATGGAGGCAGACAGGGCCGTGTCGAAGTGAATCTTAATTACCCCCACAATACAGGTGCCCAAATCGCAAATATCAAACATGTTTGATATTACCAGGGCGCCCCTGGATCAGCTTGTGAGTCGGTCGGGCAGGTTCAGATTAAAACATCCATCTGCACCCTTGCAAATAGGTAAGTAAAGGTATAATGCAGCTCAGGGTCTGTGTTTCTAAAATTATTTAAACACATTAAGATCATTTTCAGTCTATTCTAAGTTAGTGGCCAAAACTAAATTCAATGGCAAGATGCTTTTCAGAAATCAGGCCTAGTAACATGGTTTTGGATAAGCACTGTGAAAATATCCCAATGTGATATTGATTAGCATATCAGAAGATATTAGAAACCAGTGTCATTCAGAGGTTGAAAGGTTTATCCTGGTAAAGATACAAATGTCTTTCTGAGCTATTTATAGAAAATGTTTCTAACTGGAGTCGCCTTTTGAATGTAAATGAATGTAAAGATATCAATACATTACTAATGCCAAATTACTTTTTAAGCAATCAAAACTGAACAACAATTGAGAGTGCTGCAACACTGCGGTGCAACATATGACACATAATTGAACTTGAGAATGGTTTTCATAGGGAGTAGATATAATGGACCAAACCCTTGCACAATGAATTATTGAACTAACACTTTAATGGCTGAGATTCATTACACTGTATTTTCTAGATGTTTGGTGGACAAGATAGTTACACATTGTGAAGCATCTGATTATCCGAAAGTTCATGGTCATATCTTCCTGATAGTGTATAACACCCACAAATAAAGACACACACAGAATTATAAATCATTGAGATTATTTAATTTTGATGAGCCATGCCTCACTTGTTTTGATAAATCAGACTCCTGAATAAGTTGTATTGCATTGTGACATAATAATGACTAATAATAATAATAGTAAGAATTCTGGAGCTCATAATGCACATTGATGTGAAATTACTCAAATTATTAACAAAAATATTTAGTACTGGCCCCGGCAGTAAATTCATAGATTTTAACAAGTTCATAATTCATTCATGTCAGATGAATATTAGATCATAATGTCTCGTCATTTTATGTTGTGATTATAATGTATGTGAATACATTGGCATATAACGCCTTCTGACTGAAAATTCAAACAGCATATACATGGAAAAATTCAACTGATATTAATTAACTGGGATAAGGTACAAAGGTGACATTCAAGCTGATATTTCTATAGTAATGCTATCATAATGTATTAGATGAATATTCACTTTAGTGCATTATCTGGACACTTCTAAGATCGTGATTCCGCATATGCGAGTACATGTCTTTTCTACCTATACTGTAGTTATGATTCATTCATAGCATATCTATTTGGCACATCATGAATGTGAAGGATTGAACTAAAAAAAACAGTGAGTAATGTGTGGAGCACAGAGTGTTAGACTCACCCACAGAAGAAGAATGCTAAATTTCTGTTCTTGCTTATGAATTATTTGGGTGCTGTCTCAGTGTGTCTTTTTCTCAGAGACTGTTTAGTGGCTACAGTGGTGTCGACAACCCGGACTGGAAGGACCTGTGGGAATAGACCTGACGGAATAAGTCTGCAAGCTACCCAGCTCAGCATGTAGCAACAACAGCAGGAACTGCTTAGCAGACCGGGCTCTGCTAAGGAATCTGCAGAAGATGCATTTAGCCTACAGAAGATGACACCAGCAGGGCACTGGGAAGAATTCCTCTATATCTTTGAGGGGTTGGCCATGGGTGTGGGTGGCCAGGGGGGGAATGGGCCATGCTTACCAGGTAGGTGTGGCTAGCAGCCCACAGTTTGCTGGTATCCTCACAGACTGAATATTACCATTAGAAGAAGGCAATCCTAGGCTAGCTCGGCCTGAGACCAACATCAGTTTTGAGGAAGGTAGTGGGAAGTGCAGCAGGTCCTTGAATCCTGCAGGCAGTTTAGTATCGACCTCTCGTAAGAGAAGGCGACTGGGTCCAGTGCCACTGGCCATCCACCCTGTGGGCATGGCCTAAGTTGAGAACCACCTGTCCCTTTAGCCAAAGCACGAGGACACCCCAAGGCCCAGGAGAAGACACAGATGCGCCCAAAGCCAGCAACAGTCTCCTGGTCCTGTCTCCTGCTCCTCCCATGCTCTTCCCCAGGTTCCTGTGTCTCTTTCTTCCACTGTCCCTGACCCATAGGGGTCCTCCAAAAGCCTGGACAAGAGTGCTGGTGATGTGGGTGGCCAGGCAATTCCACAACCAGTGGAATGGTGGCTTGCTTGCCACCGCATCAGCCCCCAGTGGAAATTAGTCAAGGCTGCAGTTTATATCATTACCTAATGTTAGTGTGATGTAAACTTAGACCTAGATACCTATCTTTAGGAATCCATGAAGTTAATATTATATTCACTAACGTATAAACTATATATTTATTGATCATTAACAAGTAATTCTTTGATAACATGGATAGATGAGTAGAGCTGGAGAAGGTCAAAATTAAAGACTGCAGGAACTGAATTGATGTTGATCCATAACATTAGCTAATATTAGCAGTCAGCTACTTCATATTGTTGTCATTATATTCATCTCCAAACCAACTAGGTTGAATTTGTATCCATCATCAGCATTAACAGCCTTTATTTTCAGTATCAGTAATGTGCTAACATTATACTTAATATCCTAGGTGGTGCTTATTTGACCGTCAAGTTGTTAATATTGGCTGTGTCTGTGTCTAACACTAGCACAAATTGACTTAAGCTGGTTAAAATTGCTACTGTTACAAACAGTCATGGATCAAGCTGTGTCTGTCTGTCCATCCCTCCATTTATTCGTCTGTCCATCCAAGTGATATATCAGGTGATATCTCAGACACCACTGATCTGATTTTGATGAAACTTTGAGGAATGATGCAGCTATGTTCTGGCATTTAAAAAAATATATATAACTAGCCCCAGTATTCACCTCTATATTCAACCTGTCCCTGGCCCAGTCCATTGTACCCACATGCTTCAAAAGATCAACTATCGTCCCTGTGCCCAACCCAGCCGGTCTGAATGACGACAGCCCTGTAGCCCTGACCTCTGTGGTGATGAAGTGCTTTGAGAGGCTAATCAAGGACTTCATCTGTTCCTCCCTTCCCAGCAATCTAGACCCACTACAGTTTGCCTCAACAGAGCAACAGACGATGCCATCTCACACGTCCTACACACCACCCTATCCCACCTCGACATTGGCAGGGGAAACGATGTGAGACTGTTGTTCATTGACTACAGTTCAGCTTTCAACACCAAAGTCCCCTCCAGGCTGACCACCAAGCTCAGAGACCTTGGACTGAACAACTCCCTCTGCAACTGGGTGCTGGGCATTTTAATTGGCAGACCCCAGGTGGTGAGAGTGGGAGGCTGCACCTCCAACACAGCAGCCCCTCAAGGTTGCGTCCTGAGCCCCCTGCTGTACTCCCTCTACACACAACTGCGTGGCCACACGCTACTCCAACACCATCGTGATGTTTGCAGCGACACGGTGGTGGTAGGCCTGATCGCTAACAACGATGAGAAGGCCTATCTGGACGAGGTGGAGGATCTGTCACTGTGGTGCCAGGCAAATAGACTCGCCCTGAAAGGCTTGATCACTAACAACGATGAGAAGGCCTATCTGGACGAGGTGGAGGATCTGTCACTGTGGTGCCAGGCAAATAGACTCGTCCTGAACGTCTGCAAGACCAAAGTGCTTGTTGTGGACTTCAAGAGGAAGCAGCAGAAGACCTACACCCCCCGCAGGATCAACAGGGCCCCAGTGGAGCAGCCTCAAGTATCTTGGTGTACACTTCTCTGAGGATCTGACATGGACATTACACACTGACACCCTGGTCAAGAAGACGAGACAACGTCTTTACCACCTAAGGCAGCTGAGGAAATTCAAGCTCTCCCCTCAGATCCAGAAAACCTTCAACTCTGGTGCCATAGAGAGCATCCTGTCGGGGAGCATTACTGCCTGGTACGGCAACTACTCCTCTCAGAACTGCAAAGCCTTGCAACCATACAAGTTAGGGTTACCATGAGTTACGAGATTGTGAAATGATGGTATATGCTCCTGTAGAAGCCATAAGTCAATGTGATTTCAACTCAATTTTTAAGAAATCATGTTTTATTCGCAAATTCCTGGGGAAGTACTACACTACCCACAATGAGTTCCACCAATCAGAGACATCACTGTTACCATGGAGATGTTACACGCGCCAAAGTTTTGCAGTTGGCAATCGGGACTGACTGAGCGAACGTAGTCGCTGTCTGCTAGCTAGCAATGTACTCCACCATGGTTTTTCTGTCAGACATGATGTGGTTTTTTAGGGATGATAAGAGTGTGTGCAGGGGTGAAAATGACTACAAATCGTTGAGAAATCGGTTGAAAGTGAAGGAAAGGGGATTCGATGAAAACACCTCCAATCCCTTATGGGATAAGTAGTTCATTCCCTCTTAAAAGACGTTAGGTCACAGTCTTGTACCGTCGCCCTTTTTACCTTTAAATTCGGTTGATTCGGTTCATGACTTAAAATTCTTTATATAGGGATTTTCTGAAATGTCTATGGAGAAAATAAATGGGAAATCTACTTCCAGAACCAGGACCGCGAAAAGAGTGGGCGGTTACATTTCAGATCTGCAGTGAATGGCGATCTCTTCATTGGTTGAGTTGCTGATTATTTTGAGATGGCAAGTGTGGCAAGAACATCTGAAAAAAACATCTCCATGATCCATTAGTCCTTAAATGTGATAGACCATGTCATCTAATCTTTCAAACAAAACATTTTCAGCATCCATTGGCGATTATGTTTTGTCTGGTACATTGATCACAAGTGTGCCTCAACACTCAACTCTTGGCTCAATACTGTTCTACTTTCTATATGTTTTCACTTGGCTGTATTATTGATTGGCATAACATTTCTTTCCACTGCTATGCAGAAAATGGTGGGTTTACAGATCAATGTACATTGAGCACTGTCTGTATAGAGTACTGCCTTCATAGATTACATTACACTAGACTCATTTAGCAGACGCTTTTATCCAAAGCGACTTACAATGAGTGCATTCAGACATCAAGAAAACTAATTTTATGCAGGTCAGAATTCATAGAAAATTCAATATGGTCTGAATGAGTTCACAACCATGAACAATTACCAATTACCAAGTGTAACTGCAATTAAGGTTGCATTTAGTTTTGCTACCTTTTATTACCTTCCATCTAATTGTTCACCTTCTACCTATATGTCTTTACCTACCTTTTTCTATTTATTTACATACCATCTATCTATTTTCCTACCTAGTATCTTTGGTTCCTGCGTATTTGCCTCGGTTGTGGCTTGTTTCGGGGAGGAACTAATTAATAGCATAACTGGTGTTCTATAGAACACAGTTTTTTAGAACATATCCGCCGCTGAAACAGAGGGAGCATGGCCTGAGATTTCCTCTGCTCAAGTTTGAATTAATTACATATTAAACACTTAAATAATTATTAAATAAGAAAATAGAAGAAAGAAAATTACCATAAGGAAGAATTAATGAAGATTTAGCCCCTTTTTTGCATTAAGCAGTCAACGAGGTATGTTTGAGCTTTCTGTTAAGCTAAGTATGCTTATGTATAAGCTAGCAAAGTGTGGCTATGATATGTGGGTTGTAGCTACGGCTAAGAATGCTAATGTTTGTATTAACAACATTACATGCACTCATTTTATTGTACCTTTTATTTTATTCTCTTTCTCTCCCTCTCTCTATCTTTACCCAGTTCTCACGGGTTGGTGAGATTCCTTGAATTAAAACCACCTTGTATTTAAACATGACCTCATGCCTCGTGTTGTTTGCTGGAGGGGAGCTACAAAAAGGTTTCTGCAAAGTGCCTCAGAAAAAAAATCACCCATGTACCTTTTCCAAGTCGCAATGTTAGGCGAGAACATATTAGTGACAGGGTCCAATATCTTGGTTTGTAAATGGTAGTCCACATACAACTTTGCCTTTATTACATGACATAGGGGAGCATGTAGCCATGACCTCCTTGTAAGCAGAAGTCATCCTAAAGCATGAAATAATTTTGTGGGAGGACCATCTCAATAGTCACAATGCAATGAGCAGAGGTGGGCAACCTAACGCCTAATTTATGCACATTGCATACACGCAAATCAGGGCTTGAAAAAATGCATATGCCACTTTGGGATTGATAAAAAAAACAAAATTGACGGGAGAATGTGGGTACCTCTACGGAAAGTTTGACCCACGTGTAAGTACATTGTGGAGATGGAAAAGGAATGGCAAAAAGCGGTGAAATAAAGTTAAAGGTTCTAATGACCTTCCAATCCATTCCTTATGCTCCATATCAAATTACACAGCGATCTAATTATATCCCAGAGGAACATACAAGCCATTACCAATTATTTGTTTGTGTCTAAAAGCTATCTAGTTTACCCAAAAAGCATCTCCCTATTTGCGATAAACTTTCTTTATGGGCTCATAAGTGGTGTGTCCCAATTAATGGTGCAAAGAGATTTTCACAGCATTATAAAAGAGCTCGCAATGATGGTGCGTAATGATGCATTTTGACTGCTTCCGTGGTGCAAGCTGGAGATGATGCTAGGGCTGGGCGCAAATACATCCTCTTCAGCCACCTCTTCACTAACTAAGGCCAGCAAATAATACCTCTTGCCTTTCCTCCACCACAAGCACTCTTTTTAGACTTTTCTCACACAAAGAGAATGGAATGACAAGCACATTTATATGAAAATCAATATTCATGAAGGGCATTTCATTGGGGCGGCAGGTTGGCCTAGCGGTTAGAGAGACCGACCCGTGACCGGAGGGTCGCTGGTTTGATCCCCGGCACCCCAGGAGGGTGTATTCCAGCTGTGAGCTGGTGATCTGAAAATGACTGGTGTCACGGCTACGGTGCCCACCAACACTGCCGAAGTGCCCTTGAGCAAGGCACTTAACCCCAAACCGCTCCAGGCGCGCTGTTCATTGGCTGACGCCTGCGCTCTGACCTCTGACCTGAAAAATGCATGTGTGTGGTGTAATAGGTTGTGTGTGTATATATCTAGTCAGGGGTATGAGAAAAAAGCATTTCACTGCATGTATGTGTATGTGACAAATAAAGTTTCTTCTCTAACCATTTACTTCTAGTTGTGGGAGTTAACGGGGTGGAACATGAGGCTTGTCAAGCTGATTGGGATTTACGTGAAACTTGAAACATGAAACTTACATTAAGCTTATGCATAGTTTTATAAATTAAGATTCTTTTTTGCTGTACACACGTTTCCTCTTTTGTACCAATGTAACCTTTTGGTTTAGAACCAACCCACACTGATGACCCCTGATGTTTGTAATCTGCATCAATCATGCACATCTGGACATGACTGGACTGCTTAACACTAAGCAAGCACACATATTTTACATTATGCTCAGTGAGGACAGAAAGCAAGATTGGTTCTCTTGGAACTATGGGACACAAACTCGATACCACACAAACTGAGGCTAAAATGTTAATGTTGAATTTTTGTGCATTTCTCAATCCAGTGCAACACTACTTTTTATTTGATTCAAATAAACATTCTGATCTATAAGACGTGTCGGCTAAAAATATTTTACTATTGAGTTTAGAAACATTTCTATGTATGAATTCATACACTGAAACACATAGCAAATGGGCTGGTGAGGAACTGGGAGAAAATGCTGCCATCAGCCCTTGGAAAGTCCCATAACTTGCACGTTCAAGGTTCAAGGCTGACTTTTTTATCCCTTCAGGGAATGCCTGTTGGTTAAGGGCGATTAAGATAGGACCCTCAGATACACTCACCCCTCCCCGATACAAAAGTCACCCACACACTCACCAATGCCACACTGTCCAACATCAGGGCTTGGATTAAATATAACTACCAAAGGTACAATGCAAAATAGTACAGAAAAGACCTTAGACCTGCATCTTCCAAATCACATCATGCTAAAATTAATTATTCAAAACCCAATCATGTAAAAAATAAGTCAGTTGTGCAGAAACAGAAACAACTGATTTCCTCTACCTTGCCATTTTATTTTTGCGCTGTGGGATTCTGCCTCAAGGTCCACTGCTCAGTTGGAATTTCAGGTGGAGAGGGTGAGCAGAGTCACTGAAAATATGACTAGGCTTATTCAGAATAAGGTAAATGTAAAACAATGTAAATCAAATAAAATAATTTCAGTAATTTTCATTAATTTTAGATACCAGAATTGATATTTTATCATGAATATTAAATTCTTGAATTATTCCATATATTTCAATGATTTTGTTTATTAACAGTCCTGCCTTTTACTGAATCTGTTTGACTGGCACTGGCACATCACCTCAGGGTAGCAAAAAAAAGTAAATCTTATGCCAGAAAAGTCAAGTGTAACCCATTAAGTGTTCTTGATGAAGGGATCAGTACACTCCATTATGGAAACCGTATGGCCTGTGTCTTTCACATAAAACAGGAGCTGTTTGGCGATAGATTTATTAAAATAGTCCAAAAAAAATCTATGTCTATGCCTGATGCAGTAGGGTACCTTGGAAGACTTTCAGATCAGATGGTAGGCCATAGTAAAAAGTGTCTAATAATTACATTGTCAGCAGTTGTGAGCAACCAAGATCTGTTTCTCTTCCTTGCTGAAAATGGAGTGCGTTCGGCACACGTCTATTCTGTAGTAAGGCATAAACATCCACTTCTACCAATCTACAATATTGTTTCTATACATATCCTGCAATTAGCCAGAGGAAAAAAATAACTTCCTTTTGAAAAGTGCCAAAGGTTTCTCATGTACTAGTTCTGACTCTGGATAGGTTAGATTACTGACTGGACTGTAAGACAATAGCAATAGGTTATAAATATCCATTACATTAAGTATTACTTGCATCGAGGCCACGAGTGTGCAGCGATTTCTTATATGACTCAAGTTCTGTTATGACACTAACAACTCACAAGTCCCATATTATATTCTCTCGCAGCCACATATATAAGCTATAACATTAATTTCTGTTGAACACACATCCAGAAATCACACTGAGAGGCAAGGGATGGCTGAAAAAAGCCATCTATTTACAGAGCAACCACAACAGCAGTTAGTGACTAACAGTGCACAGTAGCCCACACATGGCTGGCATGAAGAGGAATGTTCTAATACCGACCTTTTTAGGTGTAAGTTGTGGCAAAAGTACAGCTGCAGCACACCACATAATGGTCAAGGAGGTGACAGAGAACAATGAGGTAACAGCTGAGGATCTGCAAGCATCTCTTGACCACAAGAAGAAAAACACTAAACAAGAGTGGTGTTCATGGGAGGATACCAGGGAGGAAACCACTGCTCTCCACAAAAAAACATTGTTGCCCTGGAAGCTACTGGAACAGATGAGACAAAGATTGAAGTTTTTGGCCAAAGTTGAACCGTTTCGAATTACCTGCATTCCAAATGGCTCCTAAAACTATGCTCACAAGAGTAGATGAACATTATTATTGAAGATATTGTTCAAACATTTAACAGGCTAAGCTGGAAAAAGTATGAGAACCTGAAAGGGGGTAACTGAAGTCAGGTGATCCAATCAATGAGATGACATTCAGGTGGGGGTTGGAGGTGTCCTGCCATATAAAAAAACCAACAAAGTTTGGTTACCAACAGAGTCTGCCCTCCAAAAAAACAGATCTGTTGAAGTAAAGAAATTTGGACCTCCACAGAAGAGTTGTTGAGGTTCACAAGGCTGGAAAAGGATACAAAAGCATTTCCAAAGACCTGGGCCTCCATCAGTCTACAGTCAGACAGGCTGTATACAAGTGGAGAAAATTCAGTGCCATTGCGACTCTCCCTAGGAGTGGGCCTCCAGCAAAGATCATGGCAAGAGCACACCACATAATGGTCAAGGAGGTGACAGAGAACCCTGAGGTAACAGCTGAGGATCTGCAAGCATCTCTTGACCACAAGAAGAAAACCACTAAACAAGAGTGGTGTTCATGGGAGGATACCAGGGAGGAAACCACTGCTCTCCACAAAAAAACATTGTTGCCTTGGAAGCTACTGGAACAAATGAGACAAAGATTGAAGTTTTTGGCCAAAGAGCAAATGTTTGGAGGAGAAAAACCACTGGTACCAACAGCAAAACCTCATCCCAACCATGGAGCATGGTGGAGGGAGCATCATGGTTTGGGGCTTTGTTGCCTCTGGGCCTGGATGGCTTATAATCATTTAGGGAACAATGAATTCAACCCGTGATCTGAAGCTTAACAGAGGTTGGATCATGCAGCATGACAATGGCCCCAAACACAAAAGCAAATCTAAAACAGAATGGCTTAAATGGATGGAAATTCACGTTTTGGAATGGCCAAGTCAGAGTCCTAAACTTAACCTTATTGAAGTGCTGTGGCATGACCTGAAGCAAGCCGTTCATGCAAGACATCCCAAAAATATCAATGAATTGAAACAGTTATGTAAGGAGGAATGGTGCAGGTCTGATCAGTAACACCTCTAACCCACACACGAATGTTATCTCATTGATTGGATCATCTGACTTCAATTACCCCCTTTCATAGAAGTCATTAACCTAGAGGATCACATACTTTTTCCAGCTTAGAATGTTAATTTTAATATGTTCAATAAAGACATGTAAAGTCTCTGCTAAGTAATTTTTTATGACTTAAATGACGATCAGACCATATTTTAGGAGTCATTCATGCAGGAATGCAGGTAATTGAAAAAAGGTTCAGAAATTCTTTCTCGCAACTGTACTTTTGCATGAGTAACCACTTGGACCATCAATAAGTTGCAGGAATTGAGTACCTTTATGAAAAGAAATCTCCCTTCCTCCACAAAAAATGAACACTACCAAGATTCTGCATTTGGACGTTATGTGCCAATCCAACAAACAATTTATAAAAATATTAGATGTGATTAGTGTACCTACTAATATGTTAGATTTTATCTGTCATAACTCAAATCATGTGCCAAATAAATGGGCTAATATCATAATAGGAAGACCAGAAAATGGCCTTATACATGTTTAATTGCATATTTACAGACGCATTATGAACATGTCTTTAGTGTCTGATTAATGTTGGGATTTACCCCCTCATTTTTTTCCACCACTTCCAAGACGAGACCTGCATTACACAAATGTAGTCAAATGCTGAAAATGTCTACTGAGCATTTCAACTTGGTTTACTCTGAACAGTGTGTGGTACATGACTGTACCCAAACATTTCATCCCTAACACCGTTTGGGGTCAAAGATAACGTCTTAATTGGGCTGAACTTGAATGAACGGTAACAATGACAATAAGATAAACAGGAAGTCTATGAAAATGCTATCTGTGAAACAACACAATGTATAAAAGGGAACTTACCTCGTAGGATCTGATAAAGAAAAACTTTGACGTGGTCTGAGCTTAGAGGCTGCGGTGATACGATGATCTTATGGAGGTCACTTTGCATCAGTTCCGTCACCACATAGCTGACCAAGTGGTTAAGGCAAAGAACACAAACAAGAGAACATAAAGCAAATCTCACAGAGAAGGTATACAAGATGCTACTGGTGCATTTCATTCCACTCAGTCAAGGTACTTCACTACAGTGCATTTGTTAAAATATGGGTCAGGACTCAAAATTGGTTGTCTTCCTGTTGGGTCACAACATGACACTCACTTTCCCTATGATTTCATGGTGCTGTTTTACTTTCTGATTTCCCTTATTTGTCATTTATACATTTTAGTATTGTTTTTCCCCTTGTTGCATTTTGTTATTATTTAGTTTGTTATCCAATGATGGGTAGCACAAACCAATTATAATAGTAATAGTAGGGTAACACCAGGGTAATATCTGCATGATTTTCAGGAAATTAGCAGTAATTACTATTAGTTACTAGCAGTTTGTAATGGTGTAGCTTCCTGTCCTTTCCAAGGCAATGTTCAGTTTCTTGGAAATAGAGATGGTAGTTTGATAATGTTAGTAATATGGCAGAAAAAGGGACGGAAAAATGCACAATCACCTGTTTTTCTTTAGTTACTGCTATAGCCCTCCCAGTCTTCACAGCTAAGCCACAGCTAATGGTTTGTTACCAGGAAATAGAGATGGTAGTTTCTATGTTATAACATGGAATCAACATGGAGTTGGAATATGTAACCTTTAGTTGTTTCTTTTTACTTTCACTTTTATATATCTTTCAAACATCCCAACTGTGCCCATGGTTTAGTTGGAAACAGTTTCTATGGGACAATATGTATAAAGTGGAATCAAGGCTGACAAATGATACAATACATTGGTGAAAAAACATGTCAACCCGCTGCAAAAAGATTTCCAAAAATCATAAATGTTTATTCAGGAAGTTCAATGTTAGAACATGAACATGCACGTTGGCATTTTTCAGAACTAGTAGGAAAACTGAAAGCTCTTCACTGAGGTGACACTGAGATAAGTAAAACAAAAAGAGGTAATACTTTTTTTTGACAGTAAGGTTGCCTCTGTAGTGATAGACGTCTGGCTTGATGGTTGTGTGCACCAGTTGGCGGGTAAACAGAACTTCCAGTGATTTACTTGATAGTGTATTTAGCCTTGCTACTCCAGTCTGCAGTAGGCCAGCCAGGAATCGCTCCTAATTTTGCTTGCGGGTTCAACATATCACCATATTATGGGAATTAGATGTCTAGCACTCCGTCTGCGAACAAATTTGGTCACCGGCAGCTTCCCTTGACCTCCAGCATCCAAACCTCTCCTCCTCCAGGTAGAGAAATAAATAACAACTGTGATTGGATGCAAATGAGAATAAGAAAGGGTTGAACAAAATGTGAGATTAGTTTAATACATCCTGAATAAGTTAAAGTGACTATCAATACAGTTGGCATCTCTGGTGGATAGTTAAAATTGGAACTTATGATTATGAAAAAAATGAAAAAAAAAAAAAAAAAAAAAAATCACATCACACTCAAACATTTGGTTAACTGTTGTTTACTGTGTGGACCTCCCTTATTTGTTGTGGCCTGAACAAGCCGGTCATAAAATTATATTTGTATAATGTATGAGAAATGGGAAATGAGAACCATGACTGACAGCATTACCTTCCTCTTGTGACAGAATTTGCTTTCGTCTATGACAACAAATGCATTTCTTTCACCTATTCTCATGTCTACCTCGACAGTCTGGCTGCTGCCCTCTTCAATTAAATCCACGTCTTAAACCTTGAGAGAACCTGTAACACGGAACACAGTCTCCTTTGAAATACATGCTGAAACCTTTCATACTCAATATCAAGGACATAGACTGCCAGGAGTGGATACTCACCTAGCCAATTAGCTATCCTGCTGAATTTCCCCACTGAAATTATAGCCAATCCAAATTAAATTGAAAATAAATATTCTAAAACTTTGAAGATTGAAAGATTTGGTATCCTGTCATTCTATATCCTTTAAGAAATAAAACTGATTTTTGAAATATGCCTCACCTATAGAAGCCAAGCCAAGAAGTTAAGGAGGAGTGAGACCCAGAGGAAATGGAGCCATCTCTTATAGATTTGTCTTCTGCACACCCTTCTTCCTCACCATGAGTGCTACACAGGCTATTCAGCTATTATCTATGTCAACGTTGGCTCTGTTAACTCGCATGGGTGCTCCATGCCAGACAATGAGAAAGACATGTTTGCATCTTGAAGGGAAGCCTATGTTGGGAAAAAAAAGCACTGGGGACATCTGCCAGTGTCTCTGCCATGACAACTACTGGCACTGAAACCCATGCTGGATCTGCTGAGGGCACTACAAATAATGATGTTATGGAAAAACATGGAAGCAAAGATAAAATTAAAGAAACAAAAACTATGCTTTTTTCATCCTTCTTTGGTGACATCATTGGTTTGTGCAAAGAAAGGTTAAAGAAATACTGACTTTTTGTTTTATTGGATAACTTTCTTCACGAGGCACTTGTCCCGTTGGGTGGAACTTGCAATTTGTGGCAAGCGTGAAGAAAAGTGGACAAAAAAATCAAAACCATGGTGTATTTCTTTAAAATCAATACTAATTTGCTAAACTAAGATAAAGAGTTGTACAGTATAACAGAAGAGAAGTGGAGATTCTACAATGAAAGTGTGTTTCAGTCCAGAACTACACTTAATTTCTGCTCTCAAAATATCTTACTGTTTATTATTATAATGATACATAATATAGTTTTTACCATGCAATCCTTATTTAGTTGTCTTGAACAGAACATCAGGCCATGAGTCCAAGAGCTAAAGCTGGGCCGAAAGTGGCTGTTCCAACAAGATGATGATCCTAAGCATTCAAGCCAATCTACAGAAGACTGGCTCAGGAAGAAGGAGGATTGGCCAAGTCAAAGTCCTGACCTCAATCCAACTGATATGCTGTGATAGAACCTGAAGTAGGCTGTTCATGCGGGACAGCCCTCAAACCTCACTGAGTTGGCCAAGTTCTGTGAGGAGAAAATCCCTTAAGGAATGTCAGTGGCTATAGGAGACGTTTATGCCATCTCTGCTAAAGGTGGTGGAGGTGTATTGATTGAAGGAGTTCATATTTCTGCATGTAGGATATCAGAGTTTTCTGCAACAATGTTTAGGTAGGTGGCACGTTTCAAAGTATCCACATGAATGCCAGGACCCAAGGTTTCCCAGCAGAACATTGCCCAGAGCATCACACTGCCTCTGCCGGCTTGCCTTCTTCCTATAGTGCATCCTGATGCCATCTCTTCCCCATGTAAATGACGCACACGCACCTGGCCGTACACATGATGTAAAAGAAAATGATTCATCAGACCAGGCCACCTTCTTCCATTGCTCTATGGTCCAGTTATGATGCTCACGTGCCCATTGTAAGCGCTTTCGGCGGTGGACAGGGGTCAGCATGGGCACTCTGACTGGTCTGCGGCTACGCAGCCCCATGCACAGCAAGCTGCGATGCACTGTGTGTTCTGACACCTATCATAGCCAGCATTAACTTTTTCAATAATTTGTGCTACAGTAGCTCTTCTGTGGGATCGGACCAGACGGGCTAGCCTTCGCTCCCCACGTGCATCAATGAGCCTTGGGCACCCATGACCCTGTCGCCGGTTCACCGGTTGTCCTTCCTTGGGCCACTTT
>OOFE01050615.1:14491-28352 GCA_900323365.1 Monocentris japonica | reverse complement strand
CGAGCGCATCCTGTTCACACAGTTTGTACAGTGGAAACGTGGTCGGTCGGGGGAAAAAAAGACATTCAGCAGGTTTGTGAAGACTAGACAGTCGTTATCAAAGTGCTCTAACTAAGAGTTAGCCACTGTTACAGAGATATTCCGTCGTCCCGTCAGTTTGTTTGGAAAGTCTTTACCAAACTCGTTACATTTTAACACTCTCTGTCGTCGCGACTCGATCCCGTTACACACAACAGTCTCTTCCGCGTAAAGTTACTACCATGAACGACGTGGCCAGCAGCTCGGACAAGACCCCTTCCTTTGAGAAGACCTGGGGCAGCTCCGCCAGCAGCGGCTACTGCAGCGAGGATGGCTCCGACTCGGAGCTGGAGCAGTACTTCACCGCCCGGACGTCGTTCATCCGCAAACCCCGCAAAGAGAAGCAGGTGAGAGGGAGGAATTTTTGTCGGCTTCGGTGATAATGTCGCATCCCGCTGATGGATGCATAGCGCGTGACGAGAGCTTGAGTTTACACTTCTCGTCCTGTTCGGAGCTGACCATGTTAACCCCCCGCCCCCACCCTCCACAGTAGGTCAGGGCTCAGGGTCAGCACCCCTGGAGCTGGTAGGGATTTAGACGCCTCAGCCAGCATGGGGGTTTTGAGACACAAACAAGAGACGTGTTTATTATTGTAAGTCGCTTTGGATGAAGGCGTCTGCTAAATGACTGTAATGTAATGTTTTTCTTTGATAATGACTGTTGAGTTGAGCGATGTGTATCTTAGTCCAACTTAAATAACATGAATGGATCAGATGTATATCTTCTTATTGCATTAAAACACACACACACACATTGTTGAGCCAGACCAACTCATGCTGAAAACAACCCACACTTTTGTCTTTAGTGACGCACACTAGCGACTCAAATTTCCCAACACCCACCATTCATTCACTGTCCTTCATATCTGCTGTGATGATACTTATTTCTCACCCTCAGACATTTCGGGTTGGGCAGAATGACTCATGGGATGTTTTTGGCGTCGTTCATTTTTCAGAGACCCATGTTCTTGTTGTTACCCACCCTCTCAACTATCAGTTTTGTATTGAGCAACAGCTGTTCTTTCCAGTGAAGATTACTTCACTGGTGGTGTTTAGTCTGTGCTGAAACCACTGTCTATTTTACATTGGCACATTCAACACAGTCTTTTTGATATCACACTACTTTTGTGGACACGCAGAGAATGTGTGTTTTTAGATACTACTTCCATAATGGAGAGCACAACTTGGCTCTCATGATGGCTTATTGACTAGTTAACAGCTGCTCACTAAAGTGCAATCTCCATAAGGATTACAATTATTGATCCTGTACAGCTTGACATTGATTTATGTGCTACCCGGATCCATTAATGCTTGTAACTGTGGCTTGTTTGTTTTCCATCAGATGATCCAGTGTTCAGCAGTTCACCTCATTTTGAAATAATAGTGTTTGAAAGGAATATACCATCAGCATTTTCACAATATTCCCTGTATTTATGCCAAAAAATGTCATTGTGTGTTCAATATAATGGAGACATCTGTATCAGTATCGATGCTGATGTTAGCAACATCCAGAGGGACTGATGGATATTGATCCATGGATTTTACTCATCAGGAAAACACACCCCTGCTCCTGTTCTATTTATTCAACTGAGCAACTGACTTGATACACAGTTAGGAAAATAAACTGATGCTGCCACAGAGTTTTGTCGTACTCTGTCGTACTCTTTCTTTTCATACAGGAAGTAACGATTGGCCATTAGACACAGGAAGAGCCTAATTGCGGTTGCTGTGTCAAAGGGTGGGGGTATAACAGTTGCAGATGCTAGAGGCCAAATGTGCATCACTGAAAGATGACTGGGAGTGTACGGGTCATGGGGCAGCTGACTTTACAGGACGTGCCTGTAACACAGAGGGAGGCATTGTCTATCCCATTCGGCGAATAGGGCGGCAAGCCTTGAAAGGGGAGGCTATTTTTACATGAATGCATAGCTAAGGAATGCAGAGCAAAGCCGTTGCTCGCAGACATGGAAGACAGCTGCAAGTTCCACATGGCTACTTCCCCTTCCCCCCGCCCTTCGGAGAGACAGGAGGAGTTGAGGAACAGGATTGGGCAGAGCTGACATCATCGCATTCGGTCGGCTGTGCTACGTTGACAGGAAGTTTAGAGTCTGATGCAACTGGTGTTAACTCTGTGAAAGAAACAGTGAAGCTTAATACAAGGTCACTGTTGGGACACCTATGATTCAAAAATATTGGTACATTTTATAAATCTTTTCTAAACAACAGCAAAAAGTCCTGTTAGAATAAGAAGTTATTAGGTTCTATTGAAATCAAGCATTGATCTACACTATTGTTGCTGTCACATGAAAGCTACTTGTACCTTTTATTTTATTATGTGGATTAAAGTTTCATTTTGCTGTGTCAAGTAAATTTTGTCATTTCAAATAATTCATCTACTGGATAGTAAGAATTATTTTTCCTAATTCCTGTGAAGCTTATTTTTGTATGTTTTCATCAAAAGCAGCAGTATGCTATAAAGAAATACATTTCCCCCTGTGAACGCCACTTCCACCCATGAAATCTCATCTCATCCCTGTAACATGAGGGTCACCTTTCTAAAGCCACACCTCTGTAATTTTTGGTTGTCAATATTAGGATTTCTCCTATTTTTACTCTGTTATCTGTTTGTAATGTGATATTTTCCATGAAGTGATAAACAGTGCTGGTATACAACATGCCGAGTAAAGTGAAGGGTCAATGCTGACACCTAGTGGTTGAACACTGGAACTTGTGCAGGTGATTGATGCAGGAAAACATTTGTCTTTTCACTGTCTTCTCTAGGACGAACAAATTGAGTGGGGGAAGCAGGAGTTGACAGCTGCAGAGATCCAGCAGAAGGTGAAGGAGTACAATGCCCAAATCAACAGCAATCTGTTCATGAACATGGTGAGTACTGATAATGCACCACCCACCCCAAGGAAACCTTTCCATTTCAATGTCAGATTTGTTTTCATTCAGTGCAACGCTCTCGTTCTCCTCAACAGAACAAAGATGGCTCCTACACTGGGTTCATAAAGGTACAGTTTAAGCTAGTGCGGCCTGTGTCGGTCCCCCCACCAAAGAAAGGACACGATGCCGGAGGGAGGAAGGCTGGCGGAGTGAAGCGCCGCACCTCCTTCTATCTGCCAAAGGACACGTCCAAACACCTGCACATAAGCTCCCGTACCTCCGGTCGTGAAGTCATTGAGGCGTTGCTGAAGAAGTTTACTGTGGTGGACAATCCTGGCAAGTTCGCCCTGTTTGAGCGCAGTGAGCGTCATGACCAAGGTAAAGCTCCCTTTAAATGAAGCTCACTTTATTTTTTTTATTTTTTGATTCATTCACAGTGTCTTTTTCTCTCCACGTCCCTCAGTTTATCTTCGTAAGCTGTCTGATGATGAGCGCCCGCTACACCTGCGTCTGTGTGCTGGGCCCAATGAGAAAGTCCTCAGTTATGTGCTGAAGGAGAATGAAACCGGAGAGGTCAATGTGAGTATAACATGGGTGTAAGAGTAGAAGATCCAACCCACATCTTGGATCATACGTTCATTTATTTACTCTGCATCCACTAATGCACAATATTCTCCTCACCCCCTGCAGTGGCATGCGTTCTCTATGCCTGAGTTGAAGAACTTCCTGCGCATCCTGCAGCGTGAAGAGGAGGAGCACATCAAGCAGATAGTGCAGCGCTATGCTCTGGCCCGCACTAAGATGCAGGAGGCTTTGGCTGGCTCTACCCCGGGCTGAGGTGACTCTGCCCCTCCCGGGGTTGATGTGCACATCTTGACTGGAAAACCATCTGAAGATGACCGGTCATCCCTGCATCCAAAGATCCCAGAGAACACAACTCAACACCTCTATGGAGGAGAGTGAACGAGAGAATGAGAGGGCGCAAGACGGTGAGAGAGAGCTAGCGCGAATGTGCGTGTGAAATGGTGAGAGAAATGAGAAGTGCCTTACACCTGGAGAGTCTGATGTGCCTGAGAGAATGAGAGTAGATAGCGTATAAGACTGTGGCCGATTGGTTTTATCCAGTAATGTCTTTAATTATTGGGTACTATTTGACTATCCTATGTGCCTCAGCTGTGTCACTTTAACTTCAACAAGGATGTCAGTGATGTTTTTTGCCATTTCAAGATATTAAAAATCCCTGTGTCAGTTAAGCACTTGTTGATACAGTGCTATAATCAAGCACTGTAGTGCAGGTAAGAAGTTAATTCAATCTCTGGAAGCTGCATTACTATTATTTTGCTAACACGCTAACAATTTAGACCAGTTGCCAGAGGCAGCCATGGGGTGATGGATGACTGATTTTGTCAGTTTAGAGAAAGTCAAGCAGTTCCAAGAACAACCAACCATGCTTACCTCACAAATCAGTGTTTCACAGGTTGTTTATCCTGTTGGAAAGTTAAATACATGTTTGTTGCTGAAAGGCATTTGGATTTTCATTTGACCCAGGCCCAAAGTCTGCCAGTTCCTTTCTACACCCCTGCATTTTGATCAGTGCAGGTCTTTGTTTTTTTTGTTTTTTTTAAACTGTCCCTTTGTGAGTATGACTGATGTATGGACATTTGTATGGCGTTATGAATGTCAAGCTCACTTTGGTTGACTGTGGAATCTTCAATGAAGCTTGATAAATATGTTCAACTGGAAGCTATTACTCATCCACTATATATATGTTTGTTCTGTATTTTCTGTTTTTTCTGTCCTTTTATACAACAATTCTCAACTGTCATTCAAGTCAGTGTCTTTGATTTTAACCTGATGCACAAGATTACTTGTTTGGCAACTTTTCTAACTGTGTTACAAATATGCACTGCATTCATTAAAGAATTCCCTCAACATAATCATCAAGAGTGTTTGTATTATTTCAGCGGATTAATGTTGTAAATTAATGTTTGTGAAAAGCTGTTATTTCGGGGATTGAATAAAATGTAAGTACTTGTAAAGACCTGTAATGGCAGACGGTCAAGTCAAGAAGTGAAGAACTTACGGGATGTGCAGTGAAATGAAAAGTGGCAATGCTTACGGGATTGTGCAAAAAAACAACAGTAGCAGCATTTACAATAAAAAAAAAAAGAGGCAACAATATTTACAGAAAAAAGGAAGCACACTATTTACAATAGATTTAAATATAAATTGGGATCTGAAAAAAATATGAAAATATGAGAAAATATATAAAAATGTGTAGTCGCTAAGTGTACGTCTGTGTGTGTGAGTGCATAAGAGGTATGTAAGTGTATGTCAAGCAGTTTTAACATTTAACCAATTGAAAAATAGATTTAAAATTTTTAATTAGCCATTATTTCTATCATGTAATGTTCATAAATGTAATGTTTTAAAAATAGTGTCTACCTCTTCGCTGCAGCATCTGTCAAATCGCTTCTGTCAGGTCAGCTGACCAATAACCATCGCTCGGATCAAAACGTCGTGGTCAGCTAACAGTTAGCAGCTAGCTCGCTGGTGATTAAAGTTATGCATTTTGAAGCTGGATAGCTAAAGCAGAAGATACCGCTGCACCTTGACGAGGAGCCTGTTTCGGGGGTGCTGATTTTGCAGGTGAAGGACAAAATGATCCTGTATGTGTTTTGCTGACAGACCTTGCTGGCTTATGTAGCTAGCATTAGCCACTTAGCTAACGGTAACGTTGCTGGTCTGACGCCCAGACACAACCTAGTTGTGTAGGTAACGTTACCGTTAGCTAGCGAACTATTGCCGTTAGCAAGATTGACAGGACACATAGGCTCGCTAATGATAAAACTAGATGGTATACATTCGCTATAAAACGATGGCTGTGTTTTTGCTAGCTAGGTAGTTACCGTCATGATAAACAAGCTTGTTTGTTTGCACTATGAAGTTAAGCCATTGATGAGCTCGCTTATCAAATAGCCCAGTTGGTTAGCTTCCTGTCAAGCTAACAGCGTTAGTAAACTAAACCTGGTCACCTTGACATGCCAAAGGGAATGTTGGTTTAGCGAACTGCATTATTGACAGCCATTTAGTGTAAGCTAGAAGCTTCGTGTTGGCTACCTCACACCTCAAGTGTTCAACATATGAGTGTGTGTTGGGATTGGATCTCCATCTAGTCGGGTGTCTTGGATGGAGGACAGTTGCGTTGCATTGGATAGTTTACCCCTTTGAAAAGGTAAAAGTGCCTTTCCTCAGATGGACTCAATCTGTGTGTTACGCTGCAAAGTTGCTCAAGTTTGCACTCAACGAAAGGCAGGTTGATAACATGTCCTTTCTTTGTATGATTTTAATTTTCAGGTCCTGGCTTTGGCAAAGACTTGAGAGTGTCTGGCCACTTATCAAATTTAAACCTTTAAGTGGAGACTATGACCCATCTGTGAAGATGGGAGGAAGTGGATCCAAAGCCAAAGGTGTCTGGCCTTTTTCAGGCACTGGAGCTGCAGGTGATTCAGCCAGTGAGGGGAATGAGCAGTCCTTGGCCCGTCTCAAAGGCTCCAGAAACACAACACCATTTGTTTTCACCAGAAGGAGGTAACTAATACATGCTAAATCCTTCTTTTCATTAAACTGGTGCAAAGTCCCTCCCAATGTATTTTCAGACTAACCTCTAGTTTTGTTGTTCATAGTTCTTTGTACTATGATGAGGACGGGGATCTTGCCCATGAATTCTATGAAGAGACAGTGGTGACAAAAAATGGCAGGAAGAAGTCCAAGCTGAAGAGGATCCAGAAGAATCTGATTCCACAGGTGAGCTGATGGACCCACGTTGAAATTCCTGTCATGGTGACAGTTTTATCAATTGCTGGGGTGAGGGATGTTTTGTATAAACTGTCTCCACTGAATGTGGCTGTTGTTCTTTTCAGGGAATTGTGAAGCTGGACCACCCCTGTATACACGTAGATTTCCCCATCATCCTCTGTGAGGTGTGAAGACGTACACTGGACCTGTCTACCACGAAGGACAGCCGCAGGTCTGCCAGTCATCTTAGGTTCCTCTCTGAATGCTTGTACTCTTCTGAGAAGATGGAGACAGAGTGATGTTTTGTCCCAAAATGAAGCATTTTGGTCAATACGGGAACTTGCGCTCTGCAGAGAAAAAGAGGAAAAACCGGACATGTGAAATTGATATTGTGGATGAAATGGTAAGAGCAAATGTTTCACACTAATGCAACGTGAACATAAAGTGCATAAAGGTGAATGCCCCATTGACTAAAATCCATATTTGGTTCAGGTTTTTCCCACTACCCAACAGTTTTGCAGCCAGTGTGTAAGCAGTCTTAGAGAATACATGAAGCTGAGTTGTATTTCTCTTGAGTTTGTTACAGGAAAAAAAAATCCTTTGTGAAAAGGCTTTAACAGTCCTGCCTCCTGTGAAATTTAAAGAGTGTTAGCATTTGTGTGTGTATGTGTACAGGTGTGCACGTAGGTTTGTTTGTGAGAATGTGTAAGAAAGAAATGAAAGATGTAGTAGATCCAGATTAATGAAGGATTGTGAAATCTGTCGTATATATGGTCATGTTCCTGTAATATATTGTCCTGTCTAAGTCTGCCTCTGTCGTTGGAGCTCAGACCTGCACTAGTGAACATGATGTAAATAATTCAGTTGGAAATACTTGAATAAATGCTTTACTGAGCTATATATCTTGAGTCAAAAAATGTGATTCACTGTTCAAACACACAACTTGGATTACAGTCCGAAACGTATCTGCACACATCTACAGTATTTGGACATTTTGATCCCATACCCTTGTTACTTTGGATATAAAGTGATGCAATGTCTCACATTAAAGTACCAATTGTCAACTTTTAATTTGAGTGTTTTTCCATTCAGAAAGATCAAACACCTTTAAGAACTAACATTTTGTGTACATGGTGCCACCATTTCAGGGTGCTATAAGTAACTGGACAGGTTAAGTTTTTATGTTCAATCAAGTGGTTATTTTTTTTATATGTAATCAGCAATTTCCATTGTTCCATGTCAGCAAAAAGTCTGTAACCTCTTTGTTGCCTCCTTAAATTTCAGTTTATCATAGAGAGCTTCAAGACTGGCTTATTTTTATTTATTTTTTTATCCCTACAAACTATGCAAACAGTAGTGAGGAATCTGCAGCCTTTATTTTGAAAGGAATCCAGAGGAAAACACTACCATGTTTGTGGTGTAACAGCTCTACTCTAGATGGCAGCAGCAATCTGTACTATACCAAGGTCATGCATGAGCGTTGGATGGCCTGTTGGGTATTTTAAGGTTGATTCTGTAGTGTTTGTACGCCAATCACGTTTGTTCAGGTTACTTCTAATGATGATCCTATGCAATGAGAGTTTTCAGAAGATGGAAATAAATATCGTGTTTGTGGTGGGAATTATAACTTAATCATATGTGGTGTTGCCAATTGGTATAGTATAAATTTTTCAGGGCAATGCATGTCTTTTTCAGTGTATAATTGGCATCAGCCGCATAAGAAACGGGTAGTTTCCAGGCATCCTCCGGTCTCTGTAATTGTGTGGAATGTGGTTGGGTGTGTTTGGGGGCTAGAGGTCAATCTCTTTGATGTATTTCCTCTCCACTGGCCTTTGATGTTTCGTTAAGAATCAAGGAGCCTTTCTACTAAAGCCACACAAATTTATGAACTTTATAAATATGACATTGTGCCGTACAGTTGAGATCTATACAATGTATTTAGACAGTGAAAAAGATGGAGAAACGCTTGTATAGTGTCATTCTGAATTATTACCAGCCTCACTAAAGAACAAATGAGACACATGAGGCACGTTGTTTTCTCAGGATGCATCTAACATAACTGCATCAAGTGAAACTGAAATTATTGAACCATTTTTTTCATCTGAATGCACTCTTAGGATATTTTTTGTATTACTTTCTACTGTGGTATAGTGTGAACAAACAGTCTACAAGGTTGACATGGGACTGAAAAAATGGACTTCCTGAGAGAACAAAATACTGTAAAAGTATCACCACCATTCAGAAAAATACTTTTGGGGTAAAGTATAGTGAGGTGTTCACTGGAGAATATCCAGTCAGGCTGAGTTCATCACAGGTAAATGGGAAAATAGGAAAACTGCCAGTGGTCAAGTGTCCACAATACAGTGGCGGTCCCATAATGCTGTGGGGCTGCTTTGCTGCCTCGGGTGTGGACATCTTGAACATATTAAAGGCATCATAAAATCAGAGGATTACCCAGGCATTTTGAAAAACATAGAAAAATGTGCTGCCCAGTGTCAGAAAACTGTGTGTCAATCAAAGGTCATGAGTCCTCCAGCAGGACAATAGTCCAAAACTCATCCAAAAGCACCCAGGAATGGTTCAAGAGAAAATGCTGGACTGTTCTGGAGTGGCCAGCGATGAGTCCTGATCTCAATCCCATTGAGAACCAATGGCGAGACCTGAAATGTGGAGTTGGTCAAAGAAATCCTTCAAACGTTGAAGAACTGGAGCGGGCTGCAGTTGAAGAGTGGGAGAAACTGCCAGCAGAAAGGAGCAGGAAGCTTATTGATGGTTACAAGAAATGTTTGCTCATCATTACCAAAGGCTGCATTAGGCCAATAGGGGGGTGTCAATAATCATGGCTATAGCCACTTGTATATATTTTTATTTCCTATTGTTTGATCATGTGCTGTTTCAATTTTCAATTTTTTCAGAAGATATTGTACATTTCGTTCTGAACTTTTCAGGGCCTCATGGTACATTCAGATGTTCCTCACACATTATGTTTGCCACTTTTGCATTGGAGACTTGGTTGTTCAGATGATACTTACCACTAAGTGTCAAGGTGAAACTGAATGAAATTCCCAGCAACCCAGTTTATCAATTCACATGCATCAGAATTCCTGCGGTGGTCGGATGTGAAGTGAAGGTGACAGGTTGTGTTTCTAGTTTCCCTGCCATTGTTTGCGCTTCCTGATGTTGCCTGATTACTGCTGATGTAATGTTCAAGAGTCAGAGGCCAAAGGGAAGCAGGGGCCAGAGGAAAACGGGCCATTCCTTTGTTTATTTCCGTCCCTCTCAATCACACTGGTAACTACGCTCTACATTTTCCTAAAACACACAGAGAGGTGAAGAGAGAGAGAGAGAGAACCTGATGACATGGGCAGGTGAGTCAGCAAAGCTTGGAGAACAAACAGCGGAATTGACTGACACAGGAAAACATCTCACTTCCGGACCCCGACTTCACCCCCCCCGTCACGTGCTCTGACATCCTTCATTTCACACAGATCTGTAAAGGAAAAGTCCACCTCATTTTTAGAGTTTTCTTTACAAAACCCATCCGTGAACTAGGCAGAAGCCGCAGTGCAAGATTTGTTTTACAGCCAATGATACAGCAACACCTTTAGCAGTTGGGTTCCCCGTTTCTCCGACTCTACACGGTCCGTCCCAAGTATGAAAACACATTCTTAAATTTTGTGAATGACATGTCAGTGCATGGCCTTTCCCCTCTCTACTCACCGTTACTACCCATGCCTAAAGCACACTCTGCACTATTCTATCTGCTTGGCAACATGTCAGCATGTGGTACTTGGTTACTTCACCGAGCCCTTGCCAATGGCTGTCATCACATGCCCCTAGCAGTGACATCTGCATGCCAGATGCCTGTGCCCGAAGTGTGCTGAGAGCCTGCTGCTGCTTCTGATGCAGTCAACTAACGTAATGCAACTTTGGCGCAATTAGTAGATATATGCTGCATAAACCCACAGTTGTTCTTGAATCTGTATAGTCCATAAGGAGTCATGGGGCCAAGTGGCCGAAGGAGGAGTTATGTTGTATTTCTTGACGTGATCTCTAAACATACTATCTCTTTTATATATATCAGCTTGCAATCTAACTGAAAGGTCGCCATAATTGTGGTCGCTCGTGGCGTCGATCTTATTTTTAGGGATGTGGCACACTGAAAATGACCTCCTATGAATCTTGACATTGCTATAATGTATCTATTTCATGGCAAACTTCTTGGACTGATTCATTCGGTGTTCCAATGGGATGTGTGCAATATCTTCGAAGTAAAAGTAAAACCAACCAAGAGATCAAACTGGATCTACTAAACTATTAACTGAAGTTACAGGTCAGTTTGAGGTTAAAACACACGTCGCCGACACAAATTAGACGCGCCTACAGAGTTACATTGTTCGGTTTATTTCGCCACTCCCCCCCCCAGCTTCGTCCTGAATGGAACATCCTGAAATGGTTTGGCAGTCGGAGCAGGCGAGTTCCAACTGACAACATTGCAGGGGGTAACTTTACAGTGACCAAGTTGTAAGATTGTAACCAACTACGCATGTCGCTGTAATCTTTCGTTTCATCATCGTTTCATACTCAAAAAAACAAAGTATGTTCATTTTGAACATTTGTTTCAGTTTGTTTTGAGGAAACACAAAACCTTGCTTGAACTTTCAGGCTACTTTTTGGGAATGCTTCCTCTGCCTGC
The DNA here is from genome assembly GCA_900323365.1 of Monocentris japonica. Classification (NCBI taxonomy): domain Eukaryota; kingdom Metazoa; phylum Chordata; class Actinopteri; order Trachichthyiformes; family Monocentridae; genus Monocentris; species Monocentris japonica. Next base: position 16,892 of record OOFE01050615.1, on the reverse strand, counting down.
CAATAAAGGTAAGTTTCTCTCACTACAGGGACATTGATTCGAAATAACTTGTTTATTCCTTTGTTCTTTCAGTCCTAAAATAAGACCTACGTGCTAAACACACGTTAAGGGGGTTTGGTGTTCAGATCCCACTGGGGTGACCCATAGAAATATGTGTACTCATATTGTAAGATGGTTTGGATAAAAGTGTCCAGAAATATTACTGATATTATTGATCTGCTCAATCCCCTCAGTCTACCTCTGACAGGCTGCAGGCCCCAAATTTGTAATTTTGTAATTTGTAATTTCTTAAAGTTATAATTACCCTAAATTGTTAGTATTAGTGATTCATTTCCTGTGGTTGTCTCTTCGCCAAACTAAATCTCCCCCTTTCAGGAGAGCAGAGAGTGACAGTCCTTTCTGTGAATTCACATCCGAAGACATGTTGTACTGGACTCAGCCTGACTGGAAAGTACTGCTGCCAATTGTACTGCTGTGGGACTGCCTCTGTGCTTTGGATCTGAAACCCACGAGATGGCCACTTTATTCCCAAAAGCCTCTGCTCCTAGCCTGGAATGCCCCAACCGAGGACTGCGCCCCACGCCATCGCATTAATTTTCAGCTGGAGCAGTTCCAGATTGTGGCCTCACCCAATGAGGGCTTTGTGAAACAGAACCTCACCATCTTCTATAAGGACCGCTTGGGCTTGTACCCTTACTATGTTCAAGACAAAACTGCGGTGAATGGTGGGCTGCCGCAGGTGGCCAGTCTCACACAGCACCTGGAGAAGATGCCGGAAGGTGTGCAGAAGTATATACGTGAGCCAGGGGCCAAGGGTCTGGCCGTTATTGACTGGGAGGAGTGGCGCCCACTCTGGATACGTAACTGGGACACCAAAGATGTGTACCGCAGCCAATCTCGGCAGTTGGTCGCGCAAAAGAATCCAACCTGGCTCTCAGAGCGGGTGGCAAAAGTGGCCCAGCAGGAGTTTGAAATGTCTGCTCGGAAGTTCATGCTGGAGACGCTGAAGCATGCCAAAAACCTGAGGCCCAACCAGCTGTGGGGCTTCTACCTGTTCCCAGACTGCTACAATCACGACTACAGGCGCACTCTGGAGAACTATACAGGCCGTTGCCCCGATGTGGAGGTGGCCCGCAATGAGAAGTTGAAATGGCTGTGGACTGAGAGCACGGCCCTCTTCCCATCTGTCTACATGGCCACTGTGCTGCGTTCCTCAGCCTCCGGACGCCAGTTTGTCCGGAACCGTGTAAAGGAGGGGATGCGTCTGGCATCATCGGGAGATGGGTTGGCACGTCCTGTTTTTGTGTACACCCGGCCCACGTACACCAACTCCCTGGAACTGCTGACGGAGGTGACGGACCCTTTAACTTTACAGTGGATAATGTCTGTGACGCATTTAGTGACTCTTCCTGAACCTTATATATATTATAAACCTTATAATTTATAAAGGTTGTATAAAATGATTAGTGTGTTCCAAACTATTTAAAAAAAAAAAAAAACCTGGATAGTGTCAGTAATGTATAATACTAACAATGCCTATGGGGAAGCACAGGATGTGGATGTTTTTCTTTCATCTTTTTTTGTGTCTAGGTTAACTCCCAATCACAGTGTGGCTCAAACATTCAACACTCCCACCCACCTCTTTCTCCCTCTACTCAGTGCATGCTGCATGGAACTTTTCCTTATCTGCAACCACAGTCCTTTCCTGTGCTTTTAGCAGACAGACACCCCAGTACCACTCATTTGTGTGTATGGGTCTAGGATGGTTGTTGGTAAGTTACAAATCTCGCTAAAACCCTATACAGCATTTCCTCATGGGTGAATGAACAGATAAGACCTGCTAACTTAACATAGCTCACGCCCTGCTAACTTTTTGACCCCCTTTAAATGACAGTCACAGTGACCTTAAGTGTATGTGCACCTTGTTTGACCTGTACTGTCTCTTTACAGACAGACCTGGTCTCCACCATTGGGGAGAGTGTGGCTTTGGGTGCAGCTGGAATTATCCTGTGGGGAGAAGCAGCTTACGCCAGCAGCAGAGTAAGTGTCTACACACATTATGAAGCTAAAATAATAAAAATAATAGTCAGTCAAAACTCAAATGCTCACTTGTTATCACCTCGTGAGTTGTTGACCTGCTGATGTGTTGAGTCACATGTTTCCATGCAATCACTTGACCATCGACACTCCTTAGGGCTGCAGTTCAGTTAGTTGACTCAAGTTGCTTGTGTAAGCCAGGAGATATGAAAGCTATTCATACGCAGAATTGGGCTGCATGGGTGTTGAACTCATATTTTGGGCGGTGCATCCAAAGTCTTGAAATCAGCCACCTCCAGTGCCTGTCTCCTGAGATGTCACGTTTTACAGAATTATTAGTATTAGGTATTTTCAATGCGTCCCC
>OOFE01050614.1:0-22327 GCA_900323365.1 Monocentris japonica | reverse complement strand
ATAGGCTATCTACCTGCAGCCATGGCGCTGCCATTAGCCAAGATGCTTTCCACCTGTTCCTGGGAGTGGGACAGTGTGATTTGGTGAATCACAGATAAAAGCCTGGGCAATCACAGAGCGCCCCTGACATTAAAACCTTTTATAGATTTCGACATGCTGCCATTTTCTGATGAGAGGGACATTTTCAATGGGCTGTGATTGCTTCTGTTAGGGGACCTTGGCATGGGAGTGTATGGTGGCAGGGGCAAGGAAGGGGGGGGTGCTGCAGACGGAAAAGAAGAAGAAATGGCTCACATATGATCATTCTCTAATCCGTATCTGTTATTCATGGGTGGGTGGATGGGGGTAGAGCGGGGGCTCAAATCTATTAATACTAACAGTTTGGGGCAAAACTGCAAGTATTTTCAGCAAAGTCATACTATAATTTTGATCCACAGTATCAGAGGTCACCCCTGAGGAAAACTGATTAAGCACAACCTTGTTACCATGGTATTCATCTATTGACATTTCAAGGATCTTGCAATTATCCTGCTTTGAAGAATAAAGCCCCTGAGGTATAATGAATATATATTTATTTACTTTTTCAGTACAGAGATTTGTATTGTTGCATACATTATAATGGACTTTGTTCAGAATGACTCTTGCTGGGAATAAAACATTGTGTAGAAATGTATTGTGCCACTGTCCGACAGTGAGACAAACTCACCAAAAAGATGCATGAATCTATCAAGTTTGTTACTTTCAGATTGTTTGAATGCACCATCATTTTTAATCCTAAGACAAAGACTGTTTTTTTTAATGTATCTAATATTTTGTCTATGATACATCCAGCAAACATATATTATTTTAAAATAAGTGCCTTTTTTTAAAAAAGCAGACAATCAAATACAGCAGACAGTATTTTGTGTTTTGTGAAATTTTAAACTCCTTCACATTTAGGTATGTGTTCTGTTCAAGATGTACTCTTCAACTTGGCATGTTCAGTTAGTACTTAAATTTTGCTTTCTTTTACGGTCCAGTTTCACCATGCTTACTCTGTACACTGTTGCGGAACATGTATGGTACATTTGTGATCTATTGCATTTGGACAGGATGGTCTGACCATAGAATTGAGTGTTGCTTCCTTTTACAGTCCGATTCCAACTTCTGTATCAAGTAAGTTGAAATTTCTTACTGAGAACCTTTGTAGAATATATATATCCTTTACCAATTCTAAAGGAAATGGTAAGAACCTATTAATGCCATAGGAACAAACTATGCTTCCTTTTACAGTCCAATTTCAGTTTATGTGTATTTTATTTGAATGTTTTTTTGAATGTTTTACTAAGTGCTATTGCAGAACACATATGGTAGATGTTTGTCGTGATGGAATAGAAAAGGAAAACAACCCATTATAATGGATTGGGACCTGGTCATCACGTGTCCAATCCACGTTTAATAAACCCTTTCCAGGTAGATGAACAATTACTATGTAAGAAAAAGTACTTCATACAAAAGTATTGCCTTGATTCTTAACAAATAACAAATAAACTAACACTAAAATAAACCTTCAGTAATTACAAAATAGCTCCTTGAATTGAAGGGTAGTAAAATTGTGTAGCCCGATTCCTTAGGAAATACACAATTCAATTTTAAGTATGTACCTAGTTATTAACAGCTGTTAATTACTTTGTAATTTCTTATTGTTGCCATGTATTACCAAGTATTCACCTGGTAAATGATTGATTGGTTTGGATATTTGTCCATTTGATTTAAAAAGCATAAGGGAAAACACTAACATAGATGATGTATCACTTCTGTCAGGGTTACCATGTATGCTGCAGTGAGTCTGAGAGTCCCTTAAAAGGCTTGCTTTGTGAGATCAAAGGTCCTGCTCTCAGCTCCACTTGGCATTCACAGTCACACCATATGAGCAGCACCGACAGCTCAGACACCACACAGGCAACATGAACCAGACTTCTATCCTCGTCCTGCCTCCATCTATTATCAAAAAAAAAAAAAAAACCCTGCTCTGTCTTGAGTCCACAGCGTAGCACAGTGTGTGCATATTATCACTGTGCACACAGTATTATTGCAGACAAAAGCTGAATGTTTATTGATTTAGATCTGGATTTTTATGATAGAAAGATCTACAGACTGTGGCGCTCTGACAGTCCTGACAAACAAACAGAATATGAAATAGACCTCCATCCTTGATCAAATACATTGGACGGGTTTCATTCCAAATATCTACTTTGGAAAAAAATTGTACCTGAAATTCAGCATTCAATATTTACAAAAAGGGAGATGATTCAATCCTCAAAAGCATAACTATCTCAAAAATGATATTACTTTAATAGTAATTTTGATTATTTTATATTTTCATGCCAGAAATCAATTTGCAGAGTCATGCTTTTCAAAAAGTGGATATCTCATGTTGGAATGAAAGCATCTTCACATATTCTCTGCGTGTGCGTCTAAATGTATATCAACTGTCGCAAATACAAATAGATTGCTTGTGAGTCTCTGCATACAGTATGCTGTATCCACTCAACTTGATTCAGTAAGATGTGTTTTTCAGTCAAAAAGGAAGAGCTGTCAAGAAAAAGAGAGCACATTCAAACATGTGTTAGTCCACTGTAACTCTTAGACCACTCTGTCATTTCACAGAACTGTCAACATGGTTTCTGACAGGTCTGAGAAATATTAGCACAGCGGGAATCTCCTGTGTTTCGCCCAGTGCTTCAAGAGAAACGTTGAAAATTGTTCTGCCTTCATCCAAATCATCTGGCTGGTCACCTCCTTTCCATTATCCCCTCATGCTTTGGGACCTCACAGGTTCAACTCTGTGAAATGGGAAAATGGCAAGTCTGAGAAAAGCCACCATGCAGTAAAAGAGTTAATCACTCTTTCTCTCACTCTCTTTTTCTGCTCTTTCTCCCTTTATCCTTTCTCTTTCCACAAGCCAGCCTTCGTTGCTTCGTGTTATGCCAAAACCACTGAGCCCAAGCCTGTAATTCCATATGATTTTGCAGTATGCATAATCCTCCCCTTCCCAGGCGACATTCTGAAGCGCCATCCCAAAAGGACTATAGGGAAAAGAGGCTGTAATCCAGGGGTACATGAGCACAGGTCTCTCCGCGTGAAATCCTCTGATCTGATGCTTCATAATCACAAGGGGGTCTCGTTATCTTTGCAATGAGGTGCCACAATATCCCCACATCCTCCGGCCCCTTTCCTCCCTGATGCCAACCAAGCCCTTATCAAAGCCCACTGGGGCCAAAAAGTACTGCATGGTGGTGCTCAACCTCCGCTCCACTGGGAAGGTGCAAAGGTCACACTCTTATCACAGTCCCTCTAGAGAGGGGAGAATTACACCAGAGAGCACCAAGATACTGTAAAGCAGACTATGCTGGCACAATGGGGAATCACCCCATAGGAATCCTAGAATTTACCATAATTATGTATTGGTATGTTCAGTTTGTTGAGTATTTCAGTTTTCAAGTTTGGCAGAGCCCCAACTAAAGCCCTGTAAGCCTGAACACTGTGTCTCTCTTGGCCAAGGGCGTTTCTTCTATAACTGTTAAATATTTCCTCTGCAAGATTGTCCAGTGGTTAGAGATGCCATGTCATAACTGAAAGGTTGCAGGTTCAATGCCAACAACAACGAGCTGTCCTTGTGCAGCACGTTGAACACCTGCTTGCTCACTTCACTCCAGATTAGAGCATCAGCTAAATGCCTGAATGTATTGTAAAGGCTTAGATAGGAGACTGAAACTTGAATTCACTCTGACAGTCGATCTTATTTGGTTACAATCACCTCTAGATTTGTCATCTAATTGTTTTCTGGTGACCTTACAACATGTGTTATCAACTCTTTGTAAGGTTGGAAGTGAAAGGTAATGCCCAACAAGGAAATAGGGAAGGTGATGCACAAAGGTTAGGTGCAGAAGTGAGTAGTTGTTACTCATGATGAACCTCTTACGTCATTCTTGAGGTGCTTCTGTAGGGTTATTTTCCTGACGGACAAATGTTTGCAGGTGCATATTCCGCTCAAGAAGACGCAAAACTACTTTGAGCTATTCAAATCTAAAAACAAAAAAAAGATCTCTTGTTATTCATTGTGAATTGACAAAAATCTAAATCTCTTTCTCTTTCTATCAAGGTTTACTTTGGTGTCTAACAGAAGTCATTGTACACAAACCAGTAATCAACAGAGAGAGAGTAAGTCAGTAAGTAAGTACGCATAGGGATGGCCTTGCTGCTGTTCCACTGAGACTCATTGTTCGTCTTTCAAAGTGGTGAAACAACCTGGCTCTTTCACTGAAAACTTTTTTTTTGGTGTCAAAAAGCATTATAGAAAGAGGAGCTAATGGACATGATGAGGATAATAAAAAGAAATGATGATAAAAAATAGGTTCAATGGAGCGTATTGTATATGAAAAGGTATTCATGTGAGGGTAACATACTGCAGAAAGCTGAGAGAGAACAGGACAGCATCCCTTGATAATATGTGACTTGCCTCATTGCCTCCTATACATACTAGCTTTGATTAGTAGTAACTTGCAATCTGCTGTGTACATGACTATCAAAGCACAGATGAATGACACTGACACACTGATGTCTGCAAAGATGGTTGGATGTATTTTTGTGTGTGAGACAGCCAGAAATGCAGTCACAGATACATAATGAAACCAAGAAATTATTCTTAAGAACTGATACAAGCCATGACTTGACACTGCTCCTCACACGCACATGCACACACACATACGGCTAGCCTGTGAGTAAAGAAGAAGAAGAACTGGTTGATGAATCAACTTTATTTGGCACTAGCACACGTACACATGCAGTGAATTTGTTTCTTCGCGTACCTCTGACTAGATATACACACATCACCCCACATACATGCACTTTTCCAGGTCAGAGAACAGCGCAGGCGTCAGCAGTCATTTTTCCAATCACCAGCTCACAGCTGAAATGCACCCTCCTGGTGGTGCCGGGGTTCAAGCCAGCCGGGGATCGAGCCAGCGATCCCCGGGTTGGTCTCTCTAACCGCTAGGCCAACCCGCCTCCCGAACATATCATGTGCCTTGACATCCTCCTCCGACGTGACTGCGTCTGCAGAGCTCATAACTGAGGTACCACAGCCTTCTACATCATCTCTATCATTTGTCCATCTCTATTGTGTGTGTATGTGTGTGTGTGTATGCCTGTGTATGTTTACACAGATTTAGACTAAGATAAATTTGTTTTATCATTGATGCATGAAAGTTTAAGAACTGTGTAATCATACCAAACACCAGTGTAAACACAAGTATGATGTTTTAATCATACACAAATCATCCCCTTGTATCGAGTACAGTGTTTCCCCAAATGATAAATACCATTATGTGTTTTTGTACATGTCAAAGTTCAGAACCTAGGACAAGAGTAGATACAACACTGCAACAGTCATGAAAGCCCTTTTCATAATCCACTCTCCTCACACTGGGGACTCCATAGGAGCAGTGACTTGCAACATCTGGTTACAGCTTAACCTTTCCCTTCAGTACCCAGGAGTCCAGGAGCAAAAAACAGTGTAGACACACACACATGCGCACACACACACACACACACACACACAAGCGCCTCAAGGGTGTGATGCACAGTGACTACAAAGTGATTTTACACTGTGACTGTGTGCTGTGTATGTCCGCTGTTGGTGCATGGTCTGTGTAGTGATGCCAGCAGTCACACTCCAGGCCTTCAAAGGCAATGCTGTGCCCTGCCTGATAGTCCAGCAGCCTCACAGTCAAACCATCCCCGTTCACCCCAGCCCAAGAAGCAGCACAATCACTGTTGCACCAGTGCCCGCTGGAGACAACTCCCGAGAGATCGCGCAGCACAGTAGTTCAAGGGTGAAAAAATGTTCAAGTTTCATGGTTTCACATTTTGTTTTTTCCAACCAAATGAACCATGAACCATGTGGTACTACTATAAAATAGCAGGCTTTTGAACACCTGAGCATTCTTAGTGATAGCTGTGTGGGAGAAAAAGTATTTTATTGAAAATGGAAAAGGTCTCTTTCACATCACAATGCCTTGGGGAAAACGTCCTGCTGGAAAAAGCCAGGGCCATCTGCTGGCATAAACACTCTATGCAGTTGTTTAGGGCCACAACCGCTAGGGGGGGCCACACGATCAGCGTGACTTTCTGTGTTGCTCGCTCCTCACACTTTGTACGGTGTTAAGTTGACTCGCTCGCTTTAAGAACTCAGTGTGTAGCCATGAACGCTGTGTAGCAGCGGCAATAGATCTCCATTCGCAACTTATTTTGATGAATCGAGTAACGTTACACAAATGGCTCCTAAAAGAAAATTTAGGACTGGAGCTCAAGGGCGAAAGAAGAGAAAATTGGAAATGGAAAAAAGAACACAGGATAAAGGTATGTGATTGTTTGTTGAATCTGATTGAACGAATCTGACAGTCATTTTTCTTGCAACACATTAAGTTGTGTTTTTGAACAAAACAGAACATAGTCACAGTTAATTTTAACCTGGCAGGCTGGCTAGAAATAATAAATGCATTATAACATTTAGATGCTGATTCTGAAACGTTTTATATTAGAACATGCTTGTTTTTTTTCACTGCTTGCTAGCTAACCTGAGTAGGATTGTAAGCATCAAATAATAACCTCCTTGATTGTAAGGCTAGCTTTGCTTGTTAGCTACCTACCAATGTTTTTTTGCAACATTAAAGTCGTGTTTTGATTTTGAACGAATTAAACTGAACATAGCCACAATAATGTTAACCTGGCAAGCTGGCTAGAAAGTAATGAATGTATTATTAATTTTAGCTGAAACGTTTTTCATGAGAACAAGCTTGATTTCTTGCTGTTTGCTTGCTAGCTAACATGAGTAGGATTGCAAGCATCATTTATAATTTATAAAGGCTAACTTTGCTTGTTAACTAACTACCAATGTTTTCTTGCAACATAAAATTTGTGTTTCGATTTATTATTTTAATACATAACATATTAAATGTCCAAATTGCCCCAAATAGTTTCAGGCTAACCATTTGCTTTCTAGCTATGTTCAATTGTATTTTTGTAGATCATATTAGGACATATTTGGATAATTGGATAATTTGTATATTTGGATAAAATTGCATTTGTTGTGTGGTTAATAAATAGGCCACACAACAAATGTCTTCCAGGCTATATTTAAAAAATAATAATAATCTCATGTATAATCTCTTCAGGGGCGTTACTGAAATATTTTGGAGAAACCTTCGCTGCACCAGGACCATCTACCTCATCAGCTAACATGACTGCTGCTGAGGGAACATCGTCAGAGACTTCAGGGGCATCTACTCCCTCGTCTGATATGACTGCAGCTGCAGAGGTCATAACAGAGGTACCACAGCCTTCTACATCATCTCTATCATTTGTCCATCTCTATTGTGTGTGTGTGTATTTGTGTGTGTGTGTGTTCATTCAGTTATGAGCAGTGTGTGTGATTTGGTGGTTGCGCTGGGAGTGTTTTGGGGCTACAAACAAAATCTTGTTTAGGGCCACCAAAATCCTAGGGCCGGCCCTGTCAGAAGCAGCAACAATTACGGACAATACCCCCAAGAGAACAGCTACTTTTAACAAAATGTACCAGAATACATAATTATATCCCATCCTGGCCCTTTTTGCTTTCTATACGATTTTTTAAACAGCCATAATTCCAGTCCTGAGTCCAGAGCAGCAGGAGAGAGAGAAGAATGATATAATTGGTTGCTTTATGCAGCCCGTCCTATGCTACCTCTCGCTGCTGGCACATCTATTCCAACGAACAGTGCTTTAAAATAATCAATAAATCCCGTGGCACTGACACATTCAGTACTCTGTGCAGAAGCAGACACAGAGAGCTTATTTTGGGACATACAGTAGGAGAAAAGAAGTAAGAATCCATTAGCCTGCCTTCAAAGGTTTCAGGAAGAAATAAAAAGCGTTTAGGTTCAGAAACCGATGTCTGCTAGAGAGCCGTGCCGAACACGTCATTCTGCAACTCGTACTCATTAAGCGGACAGTGGCTGCATCTTAGCTTGGGCCGTGCTGTGTTGTCGCCGTCATTGGGATTCAGAGTGGACAATGAAGCCATAAACAGGTGGGTCTTTGCCTAAGGCCACTGCCTGCACTCCTTGTGAAAAAATCATCAGGTCTCAGCAGGATATTTTGCTCCCCTCGACCCCTCACACATCACACACAATGCCCGCAGCTGATTTATGCTCCGTCCAAGAGAAATGGCACGACTGCTTATGAAAGGCCTTCAAGAGTTTTTTTTTTTTTTGCACTAAGGGCTTGAGTTACTTTACATATTGGGCTGTGGAATTTCAATTATGCCAAGTGATGAAAGAATGGAGTGAACTTCAGACCCTGTTCTGGCTGGCTGTGGATGCGAGGCAGAAACGAATGCTTCATTTTTGTCAGCGGCTTGCCAAGCCACCTTCTAACTTTCAAATCAGATTTATCTGCACCACGCCCCTTTCCCTCCACCCCACCAATACTTCTCAAATTACTTCATTTCAGTCAGCTGTCTTTTTTGTCAGTTCTCCTTTTCAGTGAGAATATTCTGAATGTATAAGGCCTTAATGTGAGTGAAGAGTCAAGATGTCACATGTCTCCCAACTCCCAATTTCCCAACTAAGACTAGGCACCTTGCTTTTCTACTTATCTTCACTTTTTTTTGAGAGAGCATGTGTTATATCATTAATGGGACGTTTGCAATTTCCTTTAAAAATCTTAGCCTGCAGAGTTTTTCCCATGGGGCAAGGGTTTCAATACTTCATACTGACTGGTGGGAGTAGAATAATGTGTCCTACATTGAGTAATGTCGAACCAAAACTAGCAGCAAACACTTCTGCACCCAGTCATTTTTCAGACTGTGGCTTAAAAAGGTTTCATCTGCTCCTGGACAGCATAATGTCAGTTGGAGTTTAATCGTCCCAAAGCGAGCACAGCAGGACAGAACCAACAGAGACAAATGTCTCAGTTTAGTATGATCACTGGCAGATCTAGAGAGTTTTCTATTTGTATGAGCCTGTGGAGCCTCCTGTGCCTTTCTACCTCTCTCACTCTCTCTGGCTCTCTCTCTCTCTCTCTATCTGTGCACATTAAACTATTTCATTTACCGACTGTAAGATTTATAAGTAGTAAACAGCGGATAGACCAGATGGACGATCAATACCTCTCAGCCACTGATGGTGAGTGAAGGAGGGATCTATTATTTAAAAATCTGGAAGCTATTGAGTAAAGCATGGGATGTGCAGTTTACATGATGAATTCTTGCTTACACTAAGACACAAACACACATGGCTAGCCAGTGAGAGACAGACTGATTTTTTTTATTTTATGTATTAAGTGTAGACAACAGAAAAATAAAACAGAAACGGGCTACAAGGATGAACAATGGTAGACACAAGTACATACAGAGCAGCAACAAAGAAAAAGAAATGACAGATAGGAAAGTAATGGTGGATGCAGGTTAACATCAAAAGAAACAGCGAGATAGAGAGATGTGCTGTATATGTGCATGGAGAGGATGTGTGATTGGGAAGCAGCAGTGTGGAGTGAGCTTGGGTGCAGAAGTATTTCTATGGATGTGCTTTGAATCATTGATGATAGTTGTGTAAACAGTATTAGGAGAAACAAACAGGCAGTCAGTCATGTGTTCTTAATGATTTAGAAAATAAAGTAAAATGAATCGATGAATGAGTAAATCAATGTATAAACAGAAAACTGAGTGGTGAAAGAGAGATTAATATAGTAATATATAGTAATAGAAAAAATAATAAACACACAAAAAATAAATAAATAAAACAGAAAATAGAGAAAAACTGATGTGTCTTAAGTATGTAGGTGTATTTTATTTTAATGTCATTTTAACCACTTATTTATTTATCTATTTATTCTTTTTTGTGGGGGAGACTTTCAATATTGTATGTTAGTGAAAGTGTGTTTCCACATGTGTGTCTGCCTGTAAAGAGTGTATATGTGTGTTTGCAAGAGTGTGTGCGTATGAGCCTATTTGTTTGTGTTTGTTGTGGCATTAGCTCACCGGCAACTTAAGAGATCTCAGAAGTTTTGAGTCGATGTCGTTGAATTGTTGGGCTGAGTTTTGCTTCAGTGTTATCTGTTCAAGTAAAAGATGTAACCACTGTGACGTGGTGAGTTCTTTTCTGTTTTTCCAATTTAGTAAAATTGTTTTCTTGGCGATAGTTAGCGCTACCAGTAGAGGTGTTGTGATTTGTTTTGATGACGTGTCAAGTATACCCAAGGCTCCAAGTATGCAGACGGATGGGGATAGGGGGATGCTGCACCCAAAGAACTGTGGCAGTTTAGCGGTTATTTCCTTCCAGAAATGTTGTACAGGTCAGTCGTGTTAAAGGTACAATGAATGCATACGTCTGTTCCAGTGAGTCCCATTATGTGCATCGTGTGTCGTGTGATATGTATTCTGTGAATTATGTCGGTGTTCTTGGACATGTTGAAGGTGTTTTCACATAGTTGAGCCCAAAAGTCATTGTTTCTGACGATGTTGAGATCTTTTGCAATTTTGTTTATGTTGTTTAATAGTGGTGGTGGTGGTTGAAGGTCGTTATTGGATGTCTTGGTTCTTGCCTTGATAGCATGCTTTCATTTTATTGACTTTCCCCCCAACTGCAATGTTCTTGAAGCAGTTTTTTTTTAACAGTATCGCCAAGGAGGGGTAGGTCTTTGATTGCTATTTCTTGACATTCAGTTTGTTCTACGTCCAGCCATGAGCGTTGACGGTGGGTTTCATGGATCCACTCACCAACTGATACTTAAAAGCAGTTATTTCAATTCTCTTTATTTTCTATTGTGTGTTTTCCCTCTCACTTCTACCATATCTTTGCTCCTCATGTCTCAGTTTTCTATTTCTATTCCCAATCTATCTATTCTTATCGATTCTTGACCCCCCCCCCACCGCCCTCCCCATGTGCCTTGTGGCCAAAATCAGCTCTACCGCACCAGATAAACATTATCCCTTAATCTGACTGACCGCTGTAAGAACCCCCTGAAAAGAATAAACATGTGATTCAATCAAACAACAAACAAAACTGACACTGCCAAAGCGCCGAACAACAGCACTGCCAACTGGCTCCGGGAGGATGGATTGTTGGTGGTGGAAGGGGGCTGGGTGGTGAGAGTAGTTTGGGGATTCCCTTGCCTCTGTCAGAGTGCTGCAGAGTCATCCATCAAGTCTATTTTTATGGGTCTAAAGAGCTAAACCACAAGCCTGGGGGGATATCACTGCCCTGACAATGTGAGCTGAGGCAATTGATCTGTTTAAGACAGCATTGGCAAAGCGGCAATGCAGCGCGAGATTTGTGGCGTTTTCATTTAGTTCCACATTTTTCACCTCTTAATTAGATCTGGATGGCCTGTGGGAAAACATTGTCAGCATTAGCCCCTGCTATGTACTCCCCCTCAAAGGACCCAAATGTTTGAGAGCTACATGGGAATGCCTGCCCCAAAAGGGCAACCTTTTTTTTTAAATTCCTTTCATGCTTTTACAACCCTTTTTAAGGTAAGGTTGTACTCAAATGTAAAGCAGCCACCTTTGTTCATCATTTGCTTGTTTTGCAGAGTGTTGCTGTCTGGTGCAAGTCATGTATTTGTCAGTCCTTTCATGTATTTGTACCCCTGTGACACTACATACTGCAGAGTAATCATAGTCATCTCCATTTCTGCTCTGATTACACGTACAGTAATGTCGGCCTCATGATGTGCAACATTTTATAAGCACAAGAAATTCTATGTTATATTGAGACGAATGGTAGCTGGTAGTGACCTATATGTTTGCTGCTGTAAATTCTTAGTGTGCATCCACAGGACAACCAGTGAAGACACTTAAATCAACTTAAACTAACACGTGTTAGCGAGCAATTTCAAACACACTGTAGCATATCTGCTTGAAAACAGAGAAGAGAGCTTTTAAACAGCAGAGCAGGGGATAAAATACAGTACAAATATTGATATTGCAAATGGGGTCCGTATACACCAGTCTAATTATGTTACTTCCACAGAACACTCATTTTTTTGCCTAAAGTTTTTTAATACCTAAATATCAACACTGCACTTTCTCATTTTCTCCACCCAGGTATTTGTGAATATCCACAGACTCAGGCAAATATTTCACAATTAGAGATGAGCAACTGCTCTGTTGTACAGTTCATCATCAAAGGTGAAATTGTGAGGCCAAATCCACACACAGATCCATCTTTCCTCTGGACAAGTGAGCAGCTTCAAAGAAGGCCCGAGTGTCACTTCAAAGATCTCTTCATCTCCTTGAGGTTTTCTCTCTCCCTCCCTCGCGCGCTCCCTCTCGCTCCATGTTAAAAGTGTGTGTTTTAATCTACAGCCCTGCAATCTTCCCTCCATCCCTCCATCTCCCTTTCCCACCCCTGAATCACTCTGGCTAATGAAGGAGTCTTTGACGCTCACTCAACAAGAAGGCTCAAGTTGTACTCTCTGTTCGTATGTGTTGGACTAAGGCTGGAACATTACCGTCTAGTGGACGGCGATAATGAAACATTGTCTGTTCTGTTGCCTCGCATTCACTTGTGATATGTACATTGTAAGCTTCTAAGGATGCTAACAGATGGTTATTAAGTCTATAAGAAGTAACACGTGAGATGTGCAACCAATCTGATAACTTAGTCTTCTGACACAAACATAATATTTTATACAGGATTCTTTAAGATAGCTTTAACCTATTAGCCAACCCTGATGATGATTCTGCCATCAAAATGAGTAGAGAAAGCACTCAAAAGCTAGTGAAATCTGCTGCACTACATTTCTCATTCACAAAGGGAGTGTTAAAAGACTCAAATACATGGCCCTGAGCTGACACTGACATTCATCTCAGACAGAACAGTGGCCTGATATAGGAGAAAAAGACTCCTCTTACTACTATGCAGCATTTTACACCTTACAGCTCTGAAATAGATACTCCAACTCAGTGCTGAAATTCTCAAGAATTCAACCTATAGCAAAGGTTATCAAGCAAACAGGCCCCGTTTCGCTTGCTTCAAGTTGAAAAATAAACTCCTCCTCACGTACCACAGGGAAAAGTTATCATAACTTGAACACACAGTATATTTTATAATGTATTTAATGTAATATAAAATAGAACAAGCAAATTATATATTATTAATTAACGTTCAGCTTTGAAAACTGACAAAATTGTGGGGCGTTACAGAGATTTTTTTTTTTCTTTTTCCTTATTCAGTCATCACATCGCTATCGTCATGTTTGACTAGTATTCAAGAGCATAGCGGAAACTAAACACCTGGTCTCACAGTCCTTCAAATAGATATGTGCAACATTTTACTTAAACAGTTTCCCTCTGTCAAACACAGTGGGAGAGCAGCTGGCTGATTGCCTATTTTTTGCTGATAACTGGCACTGGATCTCTGGAGGGATTTTAATGTTCACTCACTAACATCAAAACTGTTCCATGAAAACCACTTTCTAAACCAAGTCAGTCATTCTGCTAATTGACAAGTCAGGCAATCTAACTGAGTGTTATGGCATTGTTAAAGCCCATAAATGTACTTGTGAGATTATGGAGCTGCCATTGTAAAATGGAAAGTGAGTTTCTATTCACATAGAGGCTCAGCAAACTCTCCAGAGACAAAATTAGCATTGTTTTCTGTTTCCATGCAATGACATATACTACAAAAAGTATGTCTCCTTTATTACGTTCCTATGGCTTTGATGCTACAATACTGTAGGTACACCCAGGCCATTGGCAACTGCAGAAAGGTAGATTATTGGAACACTCTTGTCAAGATAGGGATCCACCCTGGGTCTGCCTCTCATTGTTCCCCAGGCTGTCATTGAGGAGCGTAAAATACTCCATAATTTACATTTTAACACTCCCTGAAAGACACAGACCCATTAAGAGGCCCTCAGGAGGGGTTGCCTGTGGGTTATACTTTTATGAATCTTCCAGAAGGGTTTTTACAGGCTCTGCCTGGCTGCATGTGCCAGATAGCCCCCACGGCTATGGTGCAGCGTATAAAAAGGAATGGTAATCAACGGAATAAACAATATTTTATGAAGGGATGCAGTGACAATAACATTATCTCTTGGGGAGCAGACCATTTCTTAGGAATTAGTGTGATTCATTGGAGGGGGGTGCAGGGTGGTTTGGGGTTAAGAATTAGTGCTAATGCATGCCATTTCTGATGTTTTATTTGGTCATTTATTTTTCATATTTTTGGCCATCACAAATTTGTCACTTTGATGGTCAATTACTGTGGCAAAATATACTATAGAGAGTTCAGCATGACTGTTTAATATTATTATATTATAGTTCTCAGTGATTTGTTTATGGTTTCATAGCCGTGTGGTAACCATACAATACATGGCTTCACTGTCTTTCCCTTACATAGCCCCAGGTATTTATCTGTTCAACCTCAGTGTTGAACAGTTCCATTCCACTGTGGATATCGATACACCAAGCAGACCCACATAACACACTGGAGTTCAGAACCAAGTTCCACATGCTTCCATAAATAACAAACCTTTAATTCTGAAAGATTCAAAAGGGTCTGAGTGATTTCTGTTGTATTTGTCTACATCGTTGACACCCAGCCCCTCATCTTCTCATCCTGTCTCTCTCCCCATTGTAGTGTTGCAACACAGTCCAGAGTCCAAGGTCATCACTCAGCACAGATAATCCAGGAGGAAGGAAGTGCAGCGTGGGCCCCTTTGCAACACAGGCCAATCCGGTTAGACATCCCCCCCCCGCCCTCCTCCAAGCAATTTACCTCTGATTAAGCAGTTCATCTCCTAGAGCATTGCCGAGCTGTGCATTTCTCTTCCTCCTCACTGGTACTATGCACAGTTACTCCAAATCCTGGAGGGTTCATCTCTCTCCCATGACAGAGAGAGAGAGAAAGAGCAAGAGAGAGAGAGATAAAAAAGGAGGGGGATTGAGAATTAGGAAAAAGTGAGAAGGCTGAGGAGAGCACAGTACCTGGGGAAAGAGACCCCAGCTTATCTCTGCTCTCCTGGTCCTCCTCCCAGTGCCTGGTTGGAAAATGATGGTGGGGGAAAGGCTTTGAAAAATCTCCCAGCTTCAGATGATGATTGGACCAACCTAGTCCCAATTACTTTGCCTTGTCTCTCTTGAACAAAGCTACCATCTTCCAGGCCAAGGCTCAACTGCATTTTCATACTCTTTTTCTTTTCTTGAACAAGACAATTTCAGCTTTTTATTTACAAAAAAGCAGTGATTTTCATTCATGACATTTGGTGAAAACTATATCAACATACCAGGTATATTTGGAAAGACTGCACTCCATTAACTAAAATAAATAACCAAATAATTGCATTCCAAAATGAAATATGCACCATTTCAAATAAATGATACCTCCTCTTTCAGAATATTATTAGCTAGCAAACAATAATGCTATTTTAGAGGATCAGTTGTATTTTTGAAATGATGATCATCATTTCTAGAAATGTGTGGCCCTTGTGAGATGTGGGCAAAACATACTAGAGCCAAACTATGAAACAGCTTAGAAATAAAAGAGAACGACAGCAGTGGCAGGGTGGCATAGTGGACAGGACAGGACAACCTGTAGGCGAACATCCACCTCGCTGAACTGAAGTTGAGCTCACTGAATCATTACCAGCTCCAGGGCTGCTGCTCTGTAACTGAACCTGTGCTCTGACCTCACGGCAAGTGAAAAGAGAATATATGATGTTATCATGCTCCTCCCAAGCTGCTTAGGGACAGTCAGAAAAAAAAAGAAAGCATTCTTAGAGGCTCCTCCAAAGGGTCTTAACAATTTGCCTGCTGGGACATTGGTGTGATACATGTGTTGGCCAAGTGGCACACAGTACACATCGACCAGATGCTAGACCGCCAGCTTCAATCACTTCAACAAGCGTTGGGAATACCGGCTCAGTTCTGGCTGCTCCTGCAGTTCCACCATAATGGCGGACCCTTTGAGATGAACTAATCATATGACGTTAAAGGCATGACTCCTCTGCAGGAATCCTTTCTTGAATAAATGTCATTATATCAGGGGAATAATAGAAATTGGCCCCTTAGTGAAAGTGGAGTGGGCACCAGGAGATATGTTCCTGTGTATGTAGTGTGTCCCTTTATCTGTCTCTTTTTCTCTCTGACACACACAAACACACACACACATATTGATATTGCTCTCACTCTAAATCTCACTTTCCTTCAGAACTGTTTGTCCCTGTAAATACGAACCTACAGTACATTAACTGACATCATTACGCCACACTTATCTGAAATGAAACAGATGTAAACACTTTTCCTCCGTTGCACTGGTGCCTATTCCTCAAAACACATTCCTTAGATTAAAAAGAAATGTTTATGGGTCCTCTGCAGTTTCGTGTGTCATGAGGGAGGCTGTGTATATTTGATATTACATTCAAGAGAGGATCATGGACCATGAAAAATGTCATCCTCTTTTTCTGTGATGAAATGCAATCATACATTTTCAACCCACATATGTAGGTTGTGTGAATTACCATTAATATTATCCCTGCTCCATTATATGCTCTTCATCTCAATATTTTCTACAAATCTGGGTCTCTCTTTCGGTACGGAACCAAAGTGCTTGGTACGTTCTGTACAAGGAGATTTGGACTCAAGTCTGAGTCAAGTACTCATGCTGGCTATGTGATTGATACTTGAATTCGGAGTCCTTTGTGCAGTGTACAACACTTGTAACAGAGTGTAACAGAGTTGAAGAAGTCAGTTACTCTGCTGAGCATAACTACCCTTCATCTAATTCAAGAGTGCTTTTTTGGCTTGATCCAGGGCACTGCTCTATCATGCTGGCAGGCATGATAGAGTTTGTGACTTTGAGATTATGAAGTGACCAACCCCGGGACAAAATGGTAGCTCTCGTCGGCGTGAGTGTCACCCCTGTAACATCTACATTTGCTTTCACATTTTAGACATTTAGATTACAGGTTTATCCAGAGAGACTTATGAGTGCAAGAGTAGCTTAAATCATTTTTTATTTTTTTATTTATATTGCCAAAATTAAAAGGAACTAAGAGTAAAGAGTGTAGTTTATACAATATTCTTGTGACCACAGAATGAATCAGAATCATATCAATGAATCATATAAGAGAGAAGTGCAAGGGAAAAAAATATATAACAGCAATAAAATAATAGCGAGACAAAGAGGTAGAACCTTTTCTTCTTTTTTTTTTGCATTGTTGTCGTGATCCAGATCGCATGGCACCAGCTCTCCAGCTGGGGTTGAATGTTGAGAGTATCAGAGATGACTAGAATCAGAATCAGAATCAGAATCAGAATCAGAATCAGAATCAGAATGGGGTTTATTGCCAAGTAAGTTTACACATACAAGGAATTTGCCTTGATCTGATGGTGCAACATTTAACAGAAGAAAAACAAATTCACATAATAAATTATAAAAAGAAGACAAAACATATAACAGATAAGAGATGTGTGCAAGAGATGTGTGCAGTTACTCAAACCTGTAGTAGAAATATTCATTCCTTTGTTTAATTTAACTTTTGAATTGTTTCCTATCTATCAGGCTGACAGGTACAGAACAGGATCAGAGCACTGGACAAGACTCATCTTGAAAAACTATAGCTGAAAAAGCTACAGTGGGGTCCAAAGGAGTGGTTTCATTACATTTTGCAGTTGCAGTGGTAGTTCAACTAAATCTAAATTTGGATAGTGTTGTTTATTACTTTGTTATTATTATTATTATTTTACTCCTTTAATTGTCAAAGTTGTGCAAGTCAGATGTTACAAAGACCATTTGATTTGTTTATTTTATATGTACATGTACATGTATATTTTTTCAGATACAACAGAAAAGTCACATTTAACAAATTGGGTTATTTGGTCTTGATTTAAGTCCAGACAGTGGTCTCTGGCAGACAGGTGTCTGAGTGAACATGTAGTAGTGATGGACAATACATACAAAAGAAAATGAACATCCCTTTCACTTCCTGCGATGAAGCCAAGTAGGGTAATTTGGATTACTTTTACATCCAGACTCTACTGTAGTGTGGACATCATAAACACAGTGAAAATTCCTTGCACTTTATTTTCAAATAAATGAAAATTTTTGTTAACATCAGTTCCATTTTTTGTATTCATGATTTTGTATTCTATGAAACTGAAGATGTAGACATATTTTTATACAAAGTAGTTTGCAATACTTTGTCCAAGTAACTTTAAAGCTTTAAAGCTTCTCTTCAGGGTAGCTTTACTGTAGTTCAGCTTCTTCCAATGTGAAGTAACTGGTGGATACTTTCACTGTGGTTTTCCAAGGACAGGTTTTAACTGTTAATTGCAATGTTCATTGACATATTTACTTTTTTAAGAAACGTGCTTTCAAATTCTATCAAAGCAAAAATTAATTCAAAATATATTGCACCTTCTGTGGCGTAGTGAGTAGGAAGATCATCCTTCAACTGGGGAACTGTCCTTAAGCAAGGCTGGCACTGAATCTCCACCTGCTCCTGGGGTGCTGTTCTGTAGCTGACTCTGGTCTCTGGAGGGGCAAGCAGCACTGTTGCCAAATTTAGCGACTTTGTTACAAGATTTAGCAACTTCAGATCCCCCTGGTGACTATTTCTTAGAAGCAACCAGCAACATATTTACCAACTTTTGCTGACGACGGGGAGCAATCTAATGTGTTGACTCCTGAAGCATTTGGCGACAAATCGGTACAGCTGATGCCAAGGCACATACCTTTGCGCTACTTCCTTGTCTAATCCAAAGATTTCTGATGATCACAGCACTTCCCATACACAATGCTGATAGTGGAGGATGGGGGGTTAGAGTTTATTTTCCTCCACTTAGTAATATGCTTTAATTCAGTGGGTTGTCTTGTTTGATCTGAGGAGTGGGGGGCTGTAGCAAATATAGTCACATGTGAATTAGCGTATGACATCATCTGGCAACTTCTAGCGTCTTTTTGAGCAGCCAGTAGTTTCATTGGAAGAAAGTTGGCAAAACTGTAAAGAGATCAACCAGGTACCACACTCTATCCACACATCCCTCACTGACTGCAAAATCTCCAACAGTCTACATGTTCACAAATTAAACCTTGATTCATGGTCACTTGGATTCTTAGACAGGAATTTTCACATTAAAATATTGCAGCAAGCTTGCACTGAGGAAAGCAAGGGGAGACAAAGGTATTAAGTTGTAAGGCAATTTTGTGTCCCTGACACCACACAACTTCAAGAACTGCTATTTATTAACAATTGAACACACTCACACAGGAGAGCGAAGACTGGCCGGAGGTCATAAATCCCTGGGAGGGTCTCAGCCATATTGAGATTTAGACTTTAACTTAAGGGAACACTGTATTGGCCACATAAACACTGAAACTCACCTAATTAACCACAGCAATCAAAACATGAACATTAACATCTCTAAAATAACGATTTAGCTTGAACATTAGTAATCCCATAAGCCTTTGCGCCCAACAGCGCACAACAACGGCCGCTAGAGGGCGGCCGCTACAATATATTGATTGTGTCGCTGGAGGGAGGTATAATCCACTCTAAATTGGGGCAAGTCTAACCTTCTACAACCAACCTCCTCCTCTCCAGCTCAGGTTCAAAGATCCCACAAGACACACAGGCAAGAGAATTTCAAGGTTCACAGAATTCTTTTTATTACAAAAAGGCAAAACATACAAGCAACAATAAAGCAATCTTTAAAAGTAGCCCTATGCAGGGGTTAAAGTGGGCCGGAACGATCCAGAACAGCGTTCCAGCACCTTCAATTAATAAGGAAATAAATCTGATTGGCAGTTTCATACATAATAATGTCAAGCGAGTTCATTTTTCGTGTGCTGCAGCCTGGCGTTCCTTCCAGCTGATGCCATTGAGATACTCACTCAACAAATCAGAAGGTAATGTCACCCCACGGCCCCGCCCGCACACTCAACATCCCTTTTTCCATTCTCATCCCTTCCAGGTTCATGGGTGCAGATGCCGATAAACTCGCGGCCGCGGTGCTTATCGTGAGCATCTAGCTAGCTACTGAAGGGGAGCGAGCGGAAACAGAGTTGCTTTTTTCTGAAGTGGTAGGTAATTTCAAATGCAACGTTTCAAACAGAGCTCAACAAATATCACCAAACACACAAGCTGTTTTATGTGCAACTTGGCTATCTGTTCAGCTAGATGACAGAGTCTTTTCAAAGATAAGGACTGCTCAGCAAATGACATTTGATAAACTGGAAGAAATTTAAAGCTTGCAGAAGTAATGTCATTCATTTTAGATTATTATTATTTTTTTTTTAATCAGACAGTGGATATGTACATGTTGTTGAAGTTATCTGGTTAATTCATATTGTGAAATGTCTTTGACAATAAATTAAATGAAAGGCTGTGTGAGAATACTGGACAGTTTAAACAAGTGCAGGCTATGGAACTGGGTAGTTTGCAGCATTGTGGTAAAGTTTAACGTACAGTAATGGACTAACTTGGCCTGGTGCAGGGCAGGCTGTTGTATCCATGGTCACTGTTAGGTTAGGTCAAGGGTAGCAGTCATCAGTTTGAATTTGAGCTGATGATGCTCTTTAGTTATCACTTGCCAAATTCCACTTTTATACTCTGGCTAGGGGTTGGAGAGCAGCCATGATGAAAAATCCAGAAAATATGTCAAGACATGGGTGCTTAAAAGAAGGTCAGCTGATCACATAGCCTGTCCACAAAGAAAACAAGTCCACCGGAGCTCACAGTACAAATCAACAAGATATTTTGAGGCTGGTCCTATGGCATTACTGACTCTGACAAGGGTGTAGGGTACAACACGGCAGGGCACTTCATTCAAGCACTCATCTACCTTAGTAGCCTAGATCAAGATACTAAATAGCAGCATAAATAGCAATAGCAACTAGCATATGGCCTCAGCCTTCAGCAACACACAGATAGTGACTAGCATAAGGCCTTGCTGCAGTACCACACTCAGCAACTGCAACCCGACTTATCACTTGATTATAGTGTTCGTCACTGCCCCTACTATACACACAGCCACCAAGCAAACCAAGGGCACAAAAAGGGCCAACACACGAGGGGTATTCTCAATCGGCACACAAGAGTCACAGCACACTATTACGCTATCGTTACAAATGCTTTACTAGTAGTAAAGCATTTATGTCAGAATAACACTGGAGGGGCAGAATATTGAACCAACCTTGGGCAGCACAGGAATCAATCATATCACCACTGGTTAGTTACTGCAAAGGCTAGGTACACTAATCACGTAAAATACTAACAGAACAAACAGGGCTAGGTATGCTAGTGCTGCACAATGCTAGGAGACAGTAGGTAAAATATAGCCATAGGATTATCACAGGGTGTATGGGGGATAGGGATATGAGCCAGAGCCAGCCTATAAACAATGGAGCAGTCTCACCGAAGGGAACCAGTTGCCATTTACATTACAGTCATTTAGCTGACGCTTTTATCCAAAGCGACTTACAAAGGTGATAGTTGACACTATTTGGGGATTGAACCCACAACCGTGATACTGAGAGTCTCATATTCTATGAACTGAGCTGTCTGGGCAGGACAGGGTAGTAGATCAGTCCATGCAAGGGTGATTAGTGATGACAATTGAACCACTTAAGATCATAGGAATGGCAAATGCTATGTTTTTAGGTTTGAGCATTGCTTTAGCTTGCTTAGATACCATTACCCAATCTGACAGCACATCCATGTCTTCAGAGCTATGCGAGTGCCTTGCTTATATATAGGTGCATTGAAAGACCGTATGGCATACATCAAATGCACATCAAACGTATCGACCAATGAGTTAACACTAGTGCTGCAGAACTGTGCAACAAAAAAGCTGTCCATGAAACTACCTTGAGAAGAGTGGTTTGAAATGTGAATAGAGGAGTT
Organism: Monocentris japonica; assembly: GCA_900323365.1. Lineage (NCBI taxonomy): Eukaryota > Metazoa > Chordata > Actinopteri > Trachichthyiformes > Monocentridae > Monocentris > Monocentris japonica. The sequence goes on along the minus strand of OOFE01050614.1, from coordinate 397 downwards.
CCAAGAGAACCACAAGAGAAATTTGAGAGCATTAGCATTCCTCAGGTTGCTTCAAAAGAGGGCAAGGACATAAAGGAAGGCAGAAAAGGTAGAAAAGTCTCTTTGGCGGAGTGGGTGAGGCATAGGCTGGATCCAGGAGAGAGTCAAGTCAGAGGATTGAGTCTCCCTGGATCCAGCATGGCTGCGGCTAATTAAGGCTGATTGCAGCCGAGCCATTTTAACCTGTGTATGACTGTGTGAGCGAGAGCGTCAGTGTGAGAGGCTGACGGCGTGACTGAGTCTGGCAGGCAATCGGGAGGATCGGGTGCCGGACTGTGGAGGGAGAGCGAGCAGAACCAGCAGCGGCGACCGACCAGAGTCCGCAGAGGGTGCAGCCGGGAGCAGCCTGGAAGAGCCG
>OOFE01050613.1:0-11355 GCA_900323365.1 Monocentris japonica | reverse complement strand
CCCCATTCTCTGTTCCGTGTGACTACTGCCCTCCGGTGGGGGCTGAGGCGCCAGGCGGTGTTCCTGCTGGGCCCTCTGGTGCCTCTTTTTCTCTGGAAGAGGGTGAAGTGCCAGCGGCGGCTGCTGCTGCTGCTACGTCGATGTTTGCCGTCAAGACGTGTCTGAAGTGCGAAGTGTCGATGTGTCAGGAACACGTGAAGCCGCACCTGGAGCTGCCGGCGTTCCGCGAGCACCCGCTGACGGAACCGCTGGACGACTTCAGGAAGAGGAAGTGCCTGGATCATGATGAGATATACAGGTACCAGGCACTGGGACTGACACATGCATGCCCCCACACAGTATTTCTGTCCCTCTCGCACTCTCTTCATCCTCAAACATGTTACAGCTCTGTGAATGAAGAGCTTTAGTTTGCTTGTAAATTCATTCTATAACCACGTTTACTTTTGCAGTTGTGGCTCTCTTGTCTCTTTGGGAGCTGTGGGAAGGACTCTAAAGCACATCGACAAATATACATCCTAAAAATGCTGTGTGTAAAGCTCAGTATTAGATCCTTGTGAAATTTGCTGTGATGTATTGTATGAAATTCTAATACTAAGAAAAAGCATTACAGTCGTTGCAAAAAGTAGTTCCGGTTAACCAACTCAGGACTTTTCAGGCTGGATTTACTGCACAATGTTAAATCCTTTCTGGTCGACAGGCGAACCTCACATTAATAACAGCAGGGAGGGCTCACAGGTCCTTCTCATAATTTGTGAAATCATGAACTAGTGCTAAAGTTATCCCAACCTAACTCCAGATACTACTGCATGGACGACAAGGTGTGTGTGTGCAACGCCTGTACCATCGAAGGAGGACACTCGGGACACACGATCAAGACCCTGAAAAACACCATGAAGGATCTCAAGGTACACATGCATGATTATGGGGTTCCTACGCAGGTCTGGAAAGTGTGGGAAAATATGTGTGATGATTTCCTGGTCTTGGAAAAGTTGAGACTGTCTCCAAAAGCATGGGGAAATATTCCATTTGAACGCAGGGCTTTTGTATCCGAAGACCCCGCTTTCATCTCACACAGTGATATTTGTTGATGTGAAGAAACGAGGACACCGAATCCTCAAATCTAGTCAAGAAATGAAGCTGCAGCGTTTTAAAAACAAGGAATTTTGAAACAGAAAATGTGTAGGAACTGCGTTGTGTAGGCTACCCTGTTCTGTTGGTTTACCCACCTTTTCATTGTTTGGCTTACACAATGTCCTGTGATGAGTCTCGAATCCTACTGAATGACTGGTCTATTGTCAGTTCTTACTGTGTGTGTGTGTGTGTGTGTGTCTGTGTCTCATGTGGCCTTGTGGTCTCTTTCTAAGGGAGAGTGAAGCCCATTTCCTGTGCTTCCCTTCTGCTGAACGGTGTGTGAAATTGAGAGGCTTCCAGTTCACTGCTACGGACAGTCAATCAACAACCGTGTCAATATAACGGTTGGCCCACAGTGGCAAGTGGATGACTAGCGGAAACTCACCAGCCCCTTTCACTACGTTAGCAGCCAAATGGATTTCCAGAATAGAAATGAACTTCCACGTGATCACCGCCATAGTTTCTAGTATTTGGCTGGTGACTGATGGTAATGTCTCACCCTGCCTCGCCGAAACGTGTTGGTTGTAACTGCTGAATGACTACGAAGTTCACATTTTATTCAATAGTATTTGATATTTTCCAGTTGCTGCAAATTTTGAAATGGACATTAAGTAATTTATGAGTTTTATCAACCTCTACCAGCAATCAAGGAATTGCAACAACATCGACAGGTCCTGGAACAGCTGTAATTGACCAAAATAATAAAGTCACATTTTCACAATATAGACGAGTCAGCGTCTTAGCGATCCAACAGAAGCGTCCAGTGAAGAGGTAATAGCTGATCGTGTGACTTGAAACTCCAGTGGGTGGGTAATCGTTGAGCCATTGGCATTGATCAGCAACTCTATCAACTCCCCGCAGATATATTATGGTCATTTTGTGCAATGGGTCAGTAACAAAATCTTCCTTTTTGCACCTCTTTAAGCTTTAAGCCTTTTCCCAGTTGACCTCATTCTAGTTGAGCACTTCCCTCCTCATGTCCACCAGGGCACGCTGGATAAGCAGCTCTACAGGGTTGAGAGGAAGTACAGCATGGCAGAGAAAAAACTCCAAGAGCAGAAGGAGAAGGAGAGACAGAACAGGGTAAGGGTGGCGCACATTTGAAGTTCATGAAGAGGATTACAAAGTATTTCCATTGCATGATCCCTTTTTAATTGCAAGTACAGTAAACATACTGGAATTTGTGTCGGTGGCATTGCCAAGAGATACTGACAAGTTATGGGTTTCACAGTATATGACACACACTGTACAAGGACAGTACCTCACATAGAGTGAAGCCTTTCATTTTCATGGGTTCACACATTTGAAATCCTGATACAGCTCTATTTGACTTCTAAAGCACATTTTCAACTCGCCATCAAAAAATGACTCAAGCTGGTGTCATGCTTCCTAAATACAGATTATTTACAGTAGGTGAGTCCAGGTCTGATCAGTATTGAGGGTGGGTATCATGTCCCATGTCCCACAGGACTCTGGGACACCAGTATTTATCATTGAGCTTTCTGGAGGTGATGTGGATCTAATTGAAGGAAACATCTTACCCACTTTCCCTCTAACATCCAAGCCTGGTTTCTACAAAGGCGCTCACCCTAAATGACACCAAGGGTGCCAAATCAGATTAGAGACTAGTAAATGTTTTCACTTTGCAAAACTAGCACACACACACTCTCCCCACTTTAAATGCACCGTGCTCATGATGACATCCTTCTTGTTTCCCTCTTTCTCACCATCTCTCCACTTGTCCAGAAGTTTATGGAGGACTCTGATCAGTGCATGACCAGACTGGGTGAGGAGATGAGGGGCAAAGTGGACAGCTTCATCTCCAGGCTGCGAGAGTGGACGCGAATTCATTGCGACACCAATGGGCCGGCGATCCAAAAGAACATTTCCAGGATCTGCCAGGACCAGGCCCGTCTCCAGGAGGTTCGCTGTGGCATTGAGGGCCTCATGCAGGAAAACGACCCCTTCCGCTTCATCGAGGTGAGACGGATCACTGAACGCTGTCAAGTCATTTTTTCCTTTAAACCAACTAAACTTGGTGGTCTTAAAGTGGATCAAAATGAGGACCAAGAGAAAACAAACTCAGTTTACCACAAATTTTGTGAGGTTCCTTTGAACTGAAGCAGATATTCAAACCTATGGTGAAATTTGCCAAATAACAAATTTAGGAGGAACCTCTTTAGCTTTGTAACAAATGCTGCCGATAATTGTCAACCATCTTTTTTTTTTTTTTTTTTAAATTAAATGATGCCATACATTTGAAATAGACTTTTTCATAGATGCCTCCAAATGAAATAGTGCATCTGGGTGTTCCTGGAAATGTCTGTGGATAAACCGGTCAGTCTAAAGTCATGCTTCTGTCCTTTCTTTTCCAGGCGTACAAGACAACAGGGAAACAGTAAGTATTGGTGGGATATTTATTTTCCTGTCCACTAATGGCGGATGCATGTGGATGAATTGGTCTGAGCATCGGCGTGTGTGTGTGTGTGTGTGTGTGTGTGTCTGTCCGACTGTAGCCAGATTGTTCTACTCTAGTGTCTTTCTTTAATTTTTATGAAACATTTTGTACGGCACATTTACAGGATGGAAACGAAACACCAGCCAAATGTTGATATATTTAAGTTGCTGATAGTTTAGTTTGCTACTTTAGCAGGTGATCAACCTTGCTCTTTTCTATTCCAAAAAAAGCTTTTTTTTTTTTTTTTTTTTTTTTTTTTTAAAACGTCACCCATGGTGTGCCTTGTATTAGTACTTGTGTGTGTTTCAGGTGCCGTAGGCAGCTGAGGAAAACCATGTTTTACCCAGAATACATTGACATGGAGACAGATGTTCTGGGAGCCACGATGGAAGAGGAAATGATAAAGTTCCTCAAAGTGGAGCTACACTCTCCCGTTATCGCTGCCATTGATTCCCTGTGTAAGGAGTCTGAATTTATTCCATCGCATCGATCTCTGATGCACGCAAGTCAGCCAGTTATTCATCTCAAATGAGTCACTCACTCGTCCTGGTGTTTGTCAGATAGTTTCCCCTAGTGGCCAAAAGCAAAACAACAAAAACAAACAAGCAGTACATGACTAAGGTAGCATGGTATTTTTATAGCAAAACACCTGACAACTGCATGTTCAAATTTGGAACACAGGTGTGTGACTATTTTCAAGTCAGTGTAAATTTCAAGTCAAGAGAAATCAATATTTGAATCATTGCAATAGAAGATGCAAACTTATATATTTCTTTATATTTTCTTTATTTTTTCTTTATTTTTTCATATCATTTTTTTTTCTTAACTTAAAAAAAAATTGTCAACGGTTAAAACTGTGAAAGGATTTAATACAGCAAAGAGTGGCCGGGTGGCATAATGACAGGTTTGATCTCTGCAGCAGCCAGCGGTCTGTCCTGTCAGAGTCCGTTAACTGCCAAACGTTTTGATTGAAAACGATTGACGATTGGTTTGTGTGTTCTGGCTACCTATCAGGCCATTTTCCAGAGCCTGAGGAGGAGGAGGAAGAGCAGGAGGAGAATGAGGAAGAAGCCGTAGAGGAGGATGAAGAAGAGGAGGATGACGAGGAGAGAGGTGTTTAGTTGAAGACATGGTTTGTATGATTTGTATTCCCTTCGGAGCACTCTGGAAGTAATTCTCGACAGTGACTTGCTTCGGGATCCTTCTGTGCGACAGAGTTTGAGCAAACCTGATCATCTGATAGTTTGTTGCAACAATCTGAACTTAGTTGTGCCCATTTTCTCTCGGAAGGCAACATATTAAGGACAGGAGCAGTTGCCAAGTCTTTGCCTCAAACCGCCTTCTAGTGGAGATGACATACAGGATGATAATAGAGCTTCTACTACACTAAGGTGCATTTATATTGGAAGATATTGGCTGCACACCCACAAGAATGTGAGTGTATTTCATGAAACTGTGGTTTTCAGAGGGACTCAAACACTTCAAGTTGGATTCGGCAAGGCCTCTGCATGTTGGTGGCACTGATAAGTAATCCCTGAAGACCTGAGCAGAATTTTATTTATTTATTTTTTACAATTTTCTTCAAAGTTTAATCCAAGATGTGAGAAAAAGGAGGACAATACTAGTATGATTTTTGAAGTACACATTTGGTGTCACCTATTTCTAGCCAGTACTCAGACTCAACTCTTTGGTCTTCCAGGATGTTTATTACAACGTGCTCAACACATTGAACTTCTGACGCAAAAACAGGTGCTCGGCAGAAAGGTGACTTAAACAGAAGGAGAGAAAAAAAAAAAAACACAAGGCCATAATGTTCAAGCAATGACCACAAATATAGTATAGTTTATAGCCGAGGCCTCTGGAATAATTTTCCTTAAATTCCCTGAAATGACATTTTGAGAGGATCTTGATTTTGTAATTTCATGAACAGGATGTTGGGGAAGGACATAATGCAGACATGGATCATTCAAAAGTGTTAACCAATGGGATATCCGATAGGGAGAGAAAGGAAGTTTTATTTGATCAGGGAGGCGGGATTGTTCAAGAATCTGTGATGGTGTTATTGGTTGGAATTTTTATGTCCAACTGGTACAGAATGAAATGACTACTAAAGATGCACTGTTTTCCAGGAGAAAAAGTAATTGGATTTTGATATAAAAATACAATTTTGTCATTTTTTTGTCATTTGTTAAATAGATGTATATTGTGACATGGGAAATTAACGAACAATGTGAAAAAGTCATTTTTCATTTCATTGTGACTTTGACTTCTCAAGGCATGGAAAACAAAATTTTCAAATTTTGTGACTTTTCCTAGTTTTCCATGACCCTAGGAAACCTGTTGATCAGTACTCTTTGAAACATGACAAATATAGGCATACATATTTGGGCTGAAGGAGATTCATGTAATGGTCTGGCACCTTGCAGGAAACATACATGACATCAGCAGTGGTCTGCTTGAGTCGTGTGTGTGTGTGTGTGTTGTTGTAATAATTGATCGTTTTAATTTCCACAAGTTGCATATTGCAAACCAAAGAGTGTGTGTGTGTGGATACTACGAAAAGTTAGTTTTGCTTGGCATGATGTTAAAAAAAAAAAGCATTGGAATGTGTTTTCAGTATGTTAACAGTTTATATAGGCTGAGGTATAATCACTTTGCTTTCCATAGTCGTGCTCGAAATACACTGAATGCATTGTTTAAAATGTCGCAAATGTTTCTATGCACAGTTACTACAATATTCTGTAAACATTTTCTGGTGAGGTGGGATTTTTGCACTTTATTACATGATGTATGCTATGATATTCAGCTCAAAATATTTGAATGTTAAAAGTTTTTATTTTGATATGAGTGATATTGAGAGGGGGGCAAACTTCAATTTTAAACAGACTCCCCAATAAAGCCTGTTGAAATGTGCACAGTTGTGCAGTTGTCCTTGATCACACCCTTCAGATGTGGGGGGGAAAAAAGCTACAAGTTTACATCCCATTACACTAAAACCTAAAATATTCTGGAGTCCCAGCATGTAAGGACATTTGACATCAAAAATTCTAACATTATACCAACTAAATTTCTAGGGACAAGGTAGCAGAGACTGATAACAAGGCACCATTAAGCCAATGCCATATTATTAATAATATAGAAACTTCTCATGAATGTAGGTCGCCAAATACAGAGACTTTTTAGTTATGGCCAGAGATTATTGCTTGCAGAGTAAATTATTTTCTTTATCATTATGACAACGAAATTAAATTTGGATTTAGTGACGCCCTTCCTTGTTATAGCCACAATAATTGACGCCCTAATAATTCGTCCCAATTCTGACCGTTTGTATTTTTCACCAGTTAGACAATAAAACAAAGAATCTATTAATTTCCTGCTTTCTGTATCAGCTATTAAAAACGTTAATAAAAGTCTGGCTGAAAATAAATAAATAATCTGAGCACCAAATGCAAACCCGGAACCTTTTTTTCTGGCTTGTTCACACGACGGACAAAAACAAAGACGGACCAGTTTCTAGTCGCTTGGATCTTTTCAGCAACGCATGTTTTCATTACAGTTAGCTTTGACTGAACGTTATCACAAGGTCTGTTGAGCGTTTTTCGTTAACATACAGATAAACCGCGTTGACGCGATGAATCCTGCCATGCGAAAGGTAAAGTAATTCATGTTCTCTCTTCGCTAAAGGTTTGTCTTTCTTGACGGAGGTCATATTGCACTGATAATGTCAACTTCACTGACAGCCGGTGCTTTTTGTAGCGCTAGTGGTTAAAGATGACCTTAGCTTATAAAAGATGTCAACTTTTAAGCCACGCTGATCCTTATAAATGCCTGTGCCAGTATTCGTATAACGTTTTCAGTTGTGTTACAATCTGGCTCGTATTGGGATAGGATAGGAACGGGTAAAGTGTGTGTGTGTGTGTGTGTGTGTAACTCTTGGGTTTTTGAATGCCAATACTGGTATTTTTAAGATTGAAGTCACTGATATTCGGTATTTTGTGCCACTATTCAATATCTAGTATTCAGTGTTTCTACCCAGTATTCTATTCTTGTCAGGGTGGAAAAGCCTCTGAAACAGCATTAAGACCATCATGAGACACTAAAACTCTCCACTGCATCTATTCAGTGGTAGAGATACATTACGTCTTTAAATGATACAAAAGTAATACAAAAACCGAATTGAACAACTAAATGATTAAAAAAATAAAATAAAATTACATTGCAGGTTTTACAGACTGTTGTCATGTAGCTGAGGTCAGGGAGGAACCTCCATCATACAGCAGTGACATGACTGGCCTGCATCAAATATTAAATTAAATGGGTTTCTATTGCTGGTAGTGTTGTCCATCATCACTGGCCACCATATAAACCAAGCTAAACCATAATCCAAACAAATGTGCCATTTTCTGAGCTCAGGTAATTGAGACGCTTGACACTTGTCTTATTTCCCAGTTGCAGATTTCATTCGCACAACATGCATTTGTGTTGAATCAAGCAGCAGCATTTTTACAAAGGTATGTTTTTTTTTTTAATTGCCTTATATGAAAACAAAGTTGTGTAAAGTCATAGTTAAAGACAGTAGAAATTATGTACTTTGAGGTCTGCTTTGTGTGCAACTGCAAGCATGTAGACTCTTTTAAAAATGGACATCCTGTTACAACTGTAACAGGATGCACTCTGTGAGAATTTTTACCTAATACTTCTATTGTTTTCAAAGGGCCACAGCATCAGTCCAGCATCCTCATCATGGTAAGTATTTAAAGCTGCACCAGGCAAGATATTTATGTAAAAATACAACTGTCTTACCAGGCTAAACGGTGTTAAGCAGCTTGTGTGGTTAACAGATGTAGTAGGCCATATGTACACGTGGAGAGGCAGAGCTTTGTGAGCAAAACAGGCCAGAGAGGAACACACTTTGCTTGTAAAATATATAGACAATAAAATGGTCAAAATCGCTATCTTTGCCTTGCTAATGGGCATAAAGACAGCCAAAGACAGTAGCAACACTAGCCTGTTAACTGTGCCCTGCATTTACCCAGATGTGTGACCTGTGCATATGTGCGTTACTGTATTTGGCTGGATGTGATTGTTCCCCTCAGGAGGCGTGGCATCTGTACATGAAAGACAATACAGAACGATGCCAACCCACGGCATTGGGAGGTGGAGGCATCTGTTGCCTAAAGAAGCGGTAAGACTTTTCTTTGCTGAATAAAAATATCAACTCAGCATTCATACTTAAAGGAATAGTTCACCCTAAAATGAAAACTCACTTACTACCTACTCACTCCCAAGTCAAACACACAGCGAGTTAGCCCCTGTAGATCCATCTCAGCCTCCTCCCAAACTGTTGAAGACAAGCACTATACAAATATATCTGTTATTGTTCACATTGCACATCACTAATGCGAGCAGTCTTGAAACTTGAGTGTCTCAAATTTTTTTTTTTTTTTTTTTAGCCCAAGAAAAAGAAAGACAAGCATCAGATGAAACGGATCACAGCCGCGACGGACACAGAGTACGGGACTCTGAATGTCAAAGTGTCGGGGTATGACATGACGGTGGTGGAGCATTACTCCCAGTACATCCACAACCTGTGCAACCGGCTAGACATCAAAGTGGTGGAAAGGTGAGGGAACCTGTGTAGATGTGTGTATCTTGTGATTGCTTATATGGTGGAGACTGCTGCCTGGTGATTTTCAACTAAATCTATGACTTGGTTTAGTTGTTGTAAGACGTGTCCCCCTGTTTCTATGGAAATAGCCACCTGGTCGCTAGTAAACCAGCAGGCGGTCTTGGTTAACTTCCACTTCGTTGTGTCACCTCTGCCCTCCTACTGTAGATCTAGCATGCTGCAAGAGCCGAGTAAGCCAGTAGTTTCCTAGCTGTATTAATGGTCTAATGATATAAATTCTTTTTGGGAGACAGACGATATGAAAACACGCAAGTTATTGCATGCTGTCAAAATTACAGAAGTACACGAGAGAGTTAACATTTTGGTGGCTTGTATTCTCTTGACTTTCATTTGCAATGGAAAAGTTTTAATGTTGTGGTGATTTTAACACCACTGAAGTTTCATCCAAGTCTGTTTGGTAATGATAAAGCCTCAGCGTTCTTTCATATAGGACCCATCAGTCATTGGTATTGACAACTGAATGACATCATTCTCTGGATTTAGCAGGGGGGTCACTTGGGGTGACCAGAGCCACCCCAGCTCCCTTCCTGGACCCTGGACTTGCTCCTGACTCACATAAAAGATTTTAATACGACATGCCATTTTAACACTCCTCTTCACATGCAGCTATGCTTTGCCAACCAAAAGCACGGAGGTCATGCTGATGCAAGAGCAAGGTACCAAGATGTACGTTGACGCCGTCCTTAAGACTCATGAGCGGATTGTCCAGGTAGAATTGTTTTTTTTTTTTTTTTTTTTTTTCATGCATCTTGTTTTGTCATGCTGTCTTTTGTTTGCATCCTTCTAGTCTAGTCTGAAGTTTTTCTCTTTTTAGTCTCCTCCTACCTCAGTTACTCAACGTGTTTCACATCTGTCTGTCTGTCCAATTTTACTCATTACAGCTCAGCAGTTTGAACGCCACACTGTGTCCCATCTTCATGGAAGTTCTTTTAAAGAATCAACCCGAGGGAGTTCAACTTTCTGTAAAGGAGGTAAGTTCAAACAGAAGCAAGAGGAGAGCTCTGCCACAACATGCTAAAGCCTGGTGCTGGAGAGTATCTTTCCTCAAATGTAAAGAGGTCGTGAACCAGTGTTACCACGGTAACGGAAAACCAGGCAAAGTTGTGGTAAATTTAACCTAAATGTAGGTTAGGTGTAGGTTTTAAAATTTCACTGATCATCTCTCCACCTCTCTCCTCTCTTTCCTTCCTTCCTAGCACACTGAGGCTGATTACCAAGCACGTTTCAAGGCACGTCCGGAGCTGGATGGGCTCCTCGCACAGATGAACCAAAGCTAACAATCTGAAGTTTGATTCGCAAGGCTTCATGTGATGCATATTTCACCTGTTGGCGGGGAATATATTTGTTCTTTTTTCAAGCAAAATGTTGTTAAAAGAGTGTTTAATCTGAATTGTTGCCATTCATTCACATTTAAAAAAAACACCTGGAATTCCACAACCTGATTGGTGCATCCCTACCCATAACTACTCATGTCCTGCTCTTCAGGGACTAGTTAGATCTTCAAGGTCAGGATGCTCCAAAATGATCTCTGGGGGAAAAAAAACAAACATTATTTTGTGTCAACAAATCTTGTAAATGTTTGTGAAATAAAATCCCAAACACAATTCACCCATGCCTTTAAAAGGTGAGTGTATATAAAAACCATTTGCACACCCACACACACACACTTGCAATGTGGAATTGGAAATGTATTGATTATTAATAATAATTGAATCTAGTCTGTATTCACACTTTGAAGTCACAATACACAGTATGATTTTACTGTGAAGCAGAGTAAGGGTGGAAAGACTGCAGAAACCTGTCAACGGTTACACTCTTACACTCATGAAGATATTAACCTCGGCTATGGTGTCATTTTTAACATGTCCCAAGGAAGGTTTGCTGAGCTTGCCTGCCCTTTTCCAGTTACTCATCCAGTTGCACACGTTCACATCTGTGAATGCAAAGCGGTTGTTTAGGCTGTAGATGCTACTGAGGGAAGGTGGGTGTGCTGTGGCCCCACCCTCCTCCACATACATCTCTAAAATAGTCTAAAAAGTCTAAATGTGCCTGCCCATACCCTAGACTGTGCTGCGAA